>ML777914.1:657617-674064 GCA_009831015.1 Picea engelmannii
TATGTATGTATGTATGTATTATTTCTACTTATGTATATGTGATGAATGATGTGTATAATGGTTTATACAATGGATGTTGAATGTGATGCTTTTTAATGGAGTAGATGCCAATTCAATATGAAATTTGCTAGTGAGTCAACTAAAAAATTGAATATGTATGTATGTATGTATTATTTCTACTTATGTATATGTGATGAATGATGTGTATAATGGTTTATACAATGGATGTTGAATGTGATGCTTTTTAATGGAGTAGATTCCAATTCAATATGAAATTTGCTAATGAGTCAACTAAAAAATTGAATTGTCTTGGTATATGTTCATAAGAGATAAAATGAAATAATTGTTCCAAGAGTCGTACCCTTAAATATTTTCAAAAAAGGATAGGATTCCGAACATAATAAGTTGAGTTGAGATGTGAAACGACAAGCTCGGAATCTAGTCAGATTATCAAGTGGTGTATGCCCAAAGCGGATGCTTCGGTCATAAGTTCAATAACAACATTGTATTCTGCAACATTGTTCATTACACGGCTGATATAGATTCCCCCAAAGCATACTATGTCTTTGGTGGGTGAAAGGATTACCCAAACAGTGGAAGCGATATTCCGAGAGGTGTGACTAGCTCCATCCGCATATCCAAAATAGGGTGAGGGAAACAACGACATCTGCAAATCAAGCATTAAGCAGGATAAGAAGATTGAAAAAGAATATGACATAAAGGGAAAACAAAATCAACCATAGCACACTATAATACATATGTTACAAAAGCAATAGATAGTGCAAGGCTTATGCATAGTACTTTTTCAAGTAGAGCCCACTGCAGGGCTCTGATAATGGGTTTCCTTGATAGTCTGCTAGATCATAGGATCATTTTTAAGAAATCATGTAATTATATAGGGGCCATATCATAAGGGTTTGAACTTACCTGCACCTAACTTATTGCGGTATTGGTCGTAGAACAAAACTAAATCATCTTCGGATAAGGTTCAACGTGTATTTTTTGATCGTATTGGTGTTTGACGCACTTTTGATGAGACTCATTAGCCATAATGGCTTCGCGACATTGTTCATCAAGGTGGGATAAATATAGGAGTCATTTTTATTCAGCGGAAGTGTTAGCAAGGAGTTCGACAGCTAGCTTGAGGGACGGGATTTCGCATTCGATGGGTAAAACAGCCTCCAAACCATAGACAAGTTGGAATGGGGTGAAGCTGGGGGTAGTTTTAGCAGAGGTTCAATATGCCCATAAGGCCAGGAATAGCATTAAATTCCAATTGGTTTTATGTTTTCCAATCATTCTCTAGAGCATTGTTTTTAGTACCTTATTGATGGACTCGACTTGGCCATTTGCTTGGGGGTAATAGGGAGATGATTTTTCTTGGTCAAAATGCAATAGAGTAGATAATTTTGTCATCATGCTATTGCAAAAATGTGATCCATGGTCAATCACAATGGATTTAGGCACACCCAAACATGCGATGATATGATTGAATATGAATAAGGAAGCAATCTTGGCGTCATTAGAGAAGGTGGGCATGGCTTCTTCCCACTTTGTGAAATAATCATTGGCCACAATAATGTAATTATGACCGGTGATAGAAGGAGGTTTACAGGTGGTGAAATTGATGCCTCATTTATCGAACGAGCCAACTGAAATGATTGGATGTAAAGGAGTGAGGTGAGAACGCATTTTTTTGGAAAAGATTTGACAAGGGTGGCATTTTTGTAACATATTAATGCAATCTTTAAAAATTGTGGGCCAAAAATAGCCTGCATGTAAAATATTTTGGGTAGTGGCTAACTGAGAAAAATGGCCACCACATGCTTCAGAGTAGCAGTCATTTAGGATTCATTCAACTTCAGAATGGATGACACAACAGCGTAATACCATATCCACTATGCGATGGTAAAGGGTATCACCGAAGATGAGATAGTTTTTGGATTGGTGGTGTATGCAGTGATGGTCATCTTTAGACATATTGGGTAGAAAGCGTTGGGTCTATAGATAAATCAATATATATCCATACCAAGGATTGAACAAGTCAATGAGAAACAAAGATTCATTAGGAAACAAATCTTGTACCAAATATTCATCAAAGGCTTGAGGAAGATTGGTCATTAATTCTGCAAAAAATAAAGGATTTTTTGGAATTAGGGGTGGAGAATTCAAGATCAAATTATTGTAGCAGGACAATCCATTTAAAGTATCTTCCCCCCAGTATCAGGTGTGACAAAATATATTGCATTGGGTTCGCGTCAGAGACAATAGTGGTGGTTCGGAGTAGAATATAATGTTGGAATCATTGGATGGCATATACAGCCACTAGCGTCAACTTCTCAACGTAGGGATATCGAAGCTCAGCACCTACTAATCCCTTACTGAGATAATAAATAACATGTTCATTGTGTTGATCATCAGTCTAGACTAATACCATTCCAATGGTGGTATCGATGCCATGTATAGGATGAAATATTTATTATAATTTGGGGGTTTGAGTAATGTTGTAGATGTAAGAACCTGCTTCAAATTATCAAAAGATAGTTGGTCATGTTCATCCCAAATAAAAGGTACACCTTTTTTCAATAATCGCATGAAACCTTTCGTGATTTCGGCATAATTGGAAATGAAGCGTATAAGGAAGTTGTATTTCCCTTGCAAACTTTGAAGTTGGATTATGTATATGGAAGGGGTCAAGTCGATGATTGCCTCGACTTTAAGCAGATCAACTCTGATCCCAAACTTGGATAAAATGAAACCAAGTAAACAATTGGACTCCATGACAAAAATGCATTTGTGTGGATTTAAGCGAATGTTGTAATATCGGCAGCGTACAAAGATTTTGGCGTAGGTGATCTATGTGATCAGATCTCTTGGGAGACCAGGAAGGGAGATCATCTAAGTAAGATTTTATGACATGTTTAATTTCATGGAAGGCATAAGACATGGCCCGCTAGAATGTTGCACCAAGATTTTTAGAACCAAATGGTAACTTTCAATATACAAAAGTTCCCCATGGGTAGATAAAGGTGGTTTTTTGTTGGTCCTCTAGAGTAATTTCGATTTGATTATAGTCAGAGAAGCCATCCATAAATGAGAAGACTTCACATTCAGAACAATCATCGATTATTTTATTGATGAAAGGGGTAGTGAAATTGTCTTTATTAGTTGTGGAGCCTGATTATCTTTCTATTTCATAGGTCTTTTTTTTCAGTCGTATTTATACCCCATGAAGACTGTACACCCCTCCACGCGGGGGGGTTGCAAGGGGGGATTTCCACCCCTAAGGGATTCAGGGGAAAGTGAGCCCCTAACAAGGGTTTAGGGGACAGCGTTCCCTGATGGGGGTTCAGGAGCAAAGCCTCGAAAGGAAAAATTGCCTTGTAAATTCATATTGTAATTTCATAGTAAATCTGGACCATTCATTATAAGGTCACAGATCTAATAATATAAGTTATGTTAGGGTTTTTTTTCCCTAGAAGGCAACCCTCTTTTATGAGGGAATTGTATTTTGGCTAAGCATCATTGTGAATATTTTATTCTGACAAAGGAGACTGTGAGAGAAAGAAGAGAAAGTTACAGCAGGTGTGTTGTAGGTTGTATCCCTTCATTTGTTGGATAATAAAAAGGAAGGACCTGGAAATTTCTCTGGTGGATGTAACCCACACTGGGTGAATCATGTATATTTGTGTCTCTATTTTATTGTGTATATTCTTTGTTTTATTTCCACATTTATTTTATTTCATTGCTCTATGATCCTATTTTTTTAACAATTGGTATCAGAGTGAAAGGTAAATTGCACGAAAAGAGGGTTCCTGGTTCGAGTGGGAGAAATGGCTTAAGATGGAAATTTTAGGTTCGAGAAATTTAACAGCCAAAACTACCAGTTATGGAAGATCCAGATGGAATATTATTATATCAAAAGGATTTATTCCTACCATTGGGTAGAATAGCAAAAAAGTCGACGGCCATGAAGAACGAAGAATGGGAGGTTCTTGACAAAAAGGCACTAGGAACGAAATGATTGATCCTGGCAGCATCAGTGGATTTCAAAAGAAAATACAACGAAGGAATTGATGGATGCATTGGCTAAACTGTATGAAAATCCCTCATCGTCTAATAAGATATTTCTAATGAAGAGATTATTTAATATGAAAATGTCAGAAGGTGGGTATGTTGCAAATCATTTAAATAAATTTAATATGGTTATTAATCAGCTAAGTTCTCTAAAAGTGGACTTTGATGATGAGGTCAGGGATCTTCTGATCTTGTGTTCATTTCCAGAAAGATGGAACGACTTGGTCATGGTTGTAAGTAACTCTGTCTCCAGTTCAAACACTTTAAAATTTGATGATGTTGTTTGTGTTATCCTTAGAGAGGAAATGCGATGAAAAAGCACAGGTGAGGCATTAGGTAATGCATTAAACATGGATAATAAGGGAAGAAAAATAGATAGAGGAAAGGGCTTAGGGAACCACAAGAATTCTAGGAAGGGAAGATCCAAATCTAGACTAGGAAAGATAGAGTATTGGAATTATGGGAAGAAAGTACATCTAAAGAAAGACTGCAGAGCTCCAAAGAAACAAAGAGATGGACAACGGGAGAAAAATCAAGAATCAAATGTGATAGGTGATGTGCTACAAGATGCTTTGATTATTTCTGTAGATAATATTCTTGATTCTTGGATAGTAGATTCAGGGGATTCATTTCATGCCACACCCCATAGGAAACATTTTCTAGATTATGTTAAAGGTGATTTTGGATAGGTTCATTTGGGTGATGATGTGCCATGCAAAATTGTTGGAATGGTAAAGGTAAAAATAAAGCAAAGGAATGGAAACCAATGGTTGTTAAAAGAGGTAAGACATGTTCCAAATCTAAGGGGAAATCTATTTTCAACAGGGAAGTTGGCAAGTGAAGATTGTATATCTATATTTACTTATAAGGCGTGGAAGGTCACCAAAGGATCATTGGTGATAGCAAAAGGAGAGAAGGTAGGTACATTGTATTTATGTACTGGTAATATTGATTCTTCTATCTCTTTAGCTTCAACAGGAGTGGATACAGCATTGTGGCATCATAGGATTGGACACATGAGTGAGAAGGGGATGCAGATACTTCACAAAATAAATGTTTTGTTAAATCTTAAACAAATTGATTTGTCTTTCTGTGAGCATTGTGTTTATGGAAAATAGAAGAGAGTCATATTTTTTAGAGTCAGACAAGAAAACAAGAGTGAAAGGTTAGAGCTTGTGCATACAGATGTATGGGGACCATATTAGGTATCATCTCTTGGTGGCTCTCGTTATTATGTTACTTTTATTGATGATGCAACTAGAAAAACTTGGGTTTATTACATTCGAAAAAAATCTGATGTTTTTGATACTTTTAAGAAATGGAAAGGTTTGGTTAAGAATGAGACAGGAAAAAGGTTGAAGTGTCTCAGATTAGAAAATGGAGGTGAATATTGCAGCAAGGAGTTTGATTATTACTATTCATACCATGGGATTTGTAGAGAGAAGATAGTTCCAGGAACACCACAAGAAAATGGTGTGCCAGAAAGGATGAACAGGACAATCATGGAGTGTGCAAGGTGTATGAGATTTCATGTTGGTTTTCCCTTACAATTATGGGCAGGTGTTGTAGATATTATTGTTTACTTAATAAAAAGAGTACCTTCAATCACTTTGGATGGTGGAATTCTGGAGGATGCATGGAAAAGTAAAAAGGTAAACTATTATTTTTTGAAGACTTTCGGTTGTGAAGCATTTGTTTATATTGATAAAGAAAATAGAACAAAGATTGAGGAAAAATACAAGCAGTGTACATTTATTGGATACAATGTTAATGATTTAGGTTATCGCTTATGGGATTATGAAAATCATAAAATAATTAGGAGTAGAGATGTCATATTCAATGAGAAGGTCATGTAAAAAGATCAGTTGCAGGGAAAGATACAAGAAAAAGAAAAACCAGAATACACAGTTCTTGATGAGATCACTGAAAAAGAAATTCCAAAGGTACCAGAAAATGAAAATGTACAATAACAGGAGAAGCAAGTACCTCAAACTCCTACAAGTGTTGTTAGAATATCTACCAGGTTAAGAAGACCCATTGAATGATACTCTCTTTCATTGTATTATTTATTGTTGATTGATTCTAATGAACCAGAATGTTATGAAGAGGAAATGTAGGTAGACACTAAAAAGAAGAGGGAGAAAGGCATGAAAGAGGAAATGGATTCCCTGGTAAATAACCAGAATTAGGACTTGGTTCAGTTGCCTTTAGGAAAAATAGCATTATAGAATAAATGGTTTTACAAGTCGAAGGAAGAAGATGGAGGAAACAAGAGGTACAAGGCTAGACTTGTTGTAAAGGGGTTTGCACAAAAGAAAGGTATATATTTTTATGAAATATTTTCTCCTATTGTTAAAATGAATTCAATTAGGACTATTTTAAGTCTTGTGGTAATACAAGATTTGCATCTTGAGCAATTATAATTAAAAACAACTTTCCTCCATGGGGATTTGGAGGAAGATATTTATATGTAGCAGCCACAGGGGTATGAGGTCAAAGGGAAGGAAAATTTTGTATGCAGGTTGAAGAAGAGCTTGTATGGCCTAAAGAAAAATCCAAGGCAGTGGTATTTGAATTTTGACACGTTTACGACAGAACAAGGTTATAGTAGATGTCATTCTGATCACTTTGTTTATTTTAAAAGGATAGAAAATGGAAGCTATATTATCTTGCTATTGTATGTAGATTACATGCTTGTTGCAAGGTCTAATATGCAGGATATAAATGTGCTCAAGAAGAAATTAGCTAATTCATTTGTGATGAAGGATTTAGGTTCTGCAAAGAAAATCCTTGTATGAGAATAACAAGAGATAGGAAAAATCGCAAATTGACATAGTCTCAGGGTGGGTACTTAGAGAAGGTGTTGGAGAGGTTTAGAATGAAAAATGAAAAACCAGTTAGTACACCTTTGGCCAACCATTTCAAATTAACTAATGAAATGTGTCCCAAGACACAGGAGGAGATAGAATACATGTCCAAGGTCCCTTATTCATCAGTAGTTGGCGGCTTGATGTATGTGATGGTTTGCACAAGACCAGATATTGCACATGCAGTGGGAGTTGTGAGCAAGTATATGAACAATCAAGTTAAAGAACATTGGGAGGTAGTAAATTTTATTTTTAGGTATTTGAAAGGTACTCTTACTCATGCATTATGTTTTGGAGGTTCATACATTGTTCTACAGGGATATGTTGATTCAAATATGGCAGGTGATAAACATAGTAGGAGGAGCACCATAGGGTATGTTTTTATTGTGGGTGGAACAACAATAAGTTGGATTTTCAAACTGCAAAATGTTGTTACAATTTCAACAACAGAGGCAGAGTATGTTTTTTCTACAAAGGCTAGTAAAGAGATGATTTGAGTACAGAGGTTTATGGAGGAAATGGGAAAGAAACAGGAGAATAGAAGGTTGTACTGTGACAGTGAGAGTGTCATTCAGCTTACAAAGAACTCAATATTCCATTCGAAGACTAATCATATACAACTCATGTACCATTTCATACTATATGTCTTGGAAGTTGGACATTTGAAGTTGGAAAAGATACACACTAGCCATAATCCTGCAGACATGTTAACAAAGGGAGTAACCAGGGAGAAATTGAGTTCCTACTCAGTTTTAGTTAGAATTCAAGCATGAAGGTGAAGATGAGAAATTTCCCAGGTCCAATAAGGATCATAGTCCAATAGATACAGCAGCAGTGGAGTTGTTGAGATCAATATCCAAGTGGGAGATTATTGGTTGTGGAGCCTGATTATCTTCATGTTTCATAGGTCTTTATTTTTAGTTGTGTTTATACCCCATGAAGATGTAAACCACAGAACATTGTACA
The DNA here is from genome assembly GCA_009831015.1 of Picea engelmannii. Classification (NCBI taxonomy): domain Eukaryota; kingdom Viridiplantae; phylum Streptophyta; class Pinopsida; order Pinales; family Pinaceae; genus Picea; species Picea engelmannii. The sequence continues at coordinate 665,528 of ML777914.1, forward strand.
CCCCTCCATGTGGGGGGGTTGCAAGGGGGATTTCCCCCTCTTCAGGGTCTAGAAGACTCATCCCCCCGACTGGGGGGTTCGGGGGCAAGTGGGCCCCTGACGGAGGTTTAGGGGTGAAGCCCTCGAAGGGAAAATTGCCTTGTAAATGTATATTGTAATTTCATAGTAAGTTTGGACCATTCATTATAAGGTCACAGATTTGATAGTAGAAGCTTTGTTAGAGTTTTTTTCCCTAGAAGGAAACCCTCTTTTATGAGGGAATTGTATTGTGGTTGGGCATCATTGTGAATATTGTATTTTGAGAGAGGATACTATGAGAGAAAGAAGAGGAAGTCATAGCGAGTGTGTTGTAGGTTTTATCCCTTCATTTGTTGGATAATAAAAAGGAAAGACCTGGAAATTTATCTGGTGGGCGTAGCCCACACTGGGTTAACCACGTATATCTGTGTCTCTATTGTATTGTATATATTCTGTGTTTTATTTTTGCATTTTTTTATTTCATTCCTCCGTGATTCTGTTTTTATAACAGTATTTCAGACAAGCCTTGTTGAGATCCCTATAATCAACGCATACTCAGATGGTGCCCTAATTTTTGTTAACTAGTACGATCTTGGACACCCATTCAATTAGGGGTATGGGATAAATAAAACTAGCATTCGATAGTTTTTGAACTTTTTCCTTAATTTTTGCAGATTTCCTTGGATGAACTGGGTGGATTTGTTGTCAAACTAGATGGGTTCCGGGGTAAGTTTTAATTTCATGGACAACAATTTGTGGGGCGATTCCTAGCATCTCTTCATAGTACCAGGTCAATATGTCGCAAAATTATTTCAATAGGGAATTGTAAGCTTCGATTTCTTCAGGGGAATAATCTGCACCTATCTGGATGTTTTCCATGACCCCTGGTTTAACTAAAATATCGATCGAAATGGTTTTGAAAATGTTTCCCAAATTGCCTTCAGACAGAATAGGATATGGTGTGGAAGGTAAAAGGGATGGATCTTGGATATCAGTTGAAACGAAGGTTTTTATTTGGGTTTATTTCTTCTCTCCAAAGGGTAAGAAGGAGGATAAATGATGAGAATCCTCCAAAGGTTTATATTGCAACATCATGACTTCCATAATGGCTTCATCTGAAGGTTGGACGATGTTGAGAAAGTCATGGGACATTGAAGTATGGGTAGCCCAATAGGGAGAGGAAAATTGATCTTGTTCCTCATCCAGTAGGAGACTAGAATGAGAATCAGGAGATTCTCGTATGGATTGCATTACTGAATATGCCAACTCGATTGGTGATAGTTGCATGGTGTCTCCATAAGATTTTATATCGGATGGGTGGGGTATTACCCAAGGATCCTTGCAACTGATGAGTGTACTGGTAATCATGGAGATCATATTGATGGAGACGGTTGGGGTTATGTCTGGTGGGGGGAGGGTAAAATTCCACATTAATGATGGATAAATGCCTACCCTGATTCTTTCGCATCCCAAAAAAGACTCTCCTACAAAAGGGACATTTTCATTAGGATTGATTCGCATATATGGTGTACAAAAATCTAGTTGGTCTACAGTGACGATAGTCCCTTGATGGGGGAATTTAACAAGTTGAAAGACATTATATGCAACATCCTTCATGGTGTAAAACCAAGTGCAACCTAAAATAAAAGTATAGTTGAGTGTGGTGTCGATCATCTCGACTTCTACCGAAGCGGTTTTTCCCGCAAATTCAATAGGTAATGAGGAGAGAATTATGTGGGATTTGAAAAAATGTTTGTCAAAAGATTTAAGGATGGTTTCTGATGTAGTAAGTTGGGCAGAACCAAGTGCTTTCCAACATGTCAAGGACATGATGCATATTGTGGTGCCTTCATCAAGCATTGTTTAGAAAACATTTTTATTGAGAGATTGGACAGTGATTTGTAATGTTAATTGGTGTGATGGGCGATATTCATTACAATTTGTGTCGAAGGAAATAGCATTGGATTTTGTAGTGTCAATTCCACAAATGACTGATAATAAGGATTTACAATACATAGGGAAGGATTGTAGTACTTCGAGGGCCGACATGGCACAAGGGGCTTGGGAAAGATCTTCTACTATACTATAGTGTTTGGTTTCTTGAGTGTTAGGATTATGTGTAGCTCGACGAAGTACTCCCTTTGGAGGGGGTAAGGCATGTTCAAGTTGGCTTCTCTAGTGTGAGAGGGACATTGGGTGGGGTGGTTGAGGGGGGATCCTTGGGTAAAGAATCTCCTTCTAGAGAATATTAATTCTTGGCTCTAGTAGATATGGCCACAGATTTAACCATCAAGATGTTTACTGATGGGGCTTCATGGTTTCCCCCTGGTGGAGGTGCTTGTGTTTACATGAAGAGTTGTTGTTGCTCGGAGGGAAGGATTTGTTAAAAATGCAGGTGTATAAGAGGATGTGCCTCACTCGAGATATTGATGGATTTCAGTGAGACGAGGACAATCTTTAGTGAAATGATCCTCTTTACAAATCATGTAGGGATATTTATCCTTTTGTTTGCTCTTTCCCTGAGTGTTGTTTTCTTGGGTTTTAGGGAATGATTAGTTGGAAGAGTTTTTATTTTTCTTATTATTATTTCCCTTATTTTTTCCTTCGTATTGTTGCGGGTTTTTAGACACAATTGATTGCACCATATTAACCTCAGAGGTTTGGTCAAAGGGCTTACTTGGAGTTCTAGTATGAACATATGAGCTAGGATTGGTAGCTTTATTCAATTTGATATGTTGCCCAGACATCTGACCAATTGTATTTGTGGAAACATAATCGATCATACCATCGACATGGGGTCCAAGTGTGGGTTTGGTTTGATCATTCGACGGTCAAGGAGCATTAGGAATCAGGTCATATAACGTGCATGATTGAGAGTATACCAAATCTAAATATCGGGATCGACTCGAATATTATTCCTCGGTAATGGTGCCTCCCATGGATACATATCGAGCTATAGGTGGAAAAAGAGACTTTATGAACCAATCAGCTAATAATTGATCTGGGATTGTGGCTTTGATTAATGGTCTCCGACGCCTCCACTCATGAATGTGATCTAAAATATGGGTGGAATTTGATTGGCATAATGAGGATAAGAGATTAGTATCGATCTCATAGCGAATAGGTAATTGAAAGTGTGTCAAAAATGCCATGGAAAGGGAATTAAAGTTTTCAAAGGAATTATGCAGTAGTTCTATATACCATTTGGTTGTTTATCCTATAAGGGTTCACTGGAAAAGTCATAATCGAATAGTTTTCCATCAAGGAGTTTGAAGAACACCATAGATGGAAAGTCATCATGTAATTATTTATATCTTCTTCAGGTTTTCCATCGAATTTCGAAATATCTGATGGAAGTTTGGTGGGAATCGAGGGACAAAAAGGGGAATGGCATATGGGGTTATTAGTCAACTGTGAAAGATCTGTAAAATCTAAAGTTAATAAGAATTGTATTTGTTTGTTGACATGTGGAGGTTGGTGATATGGTCTACCTCTATGGGTAGGTTGTTCTAGAGGTCCTCCTCCATAAGGTGGTCCTCTAGGGGTCCTCCACCATAGGGTGGTACTCTAGGGGGTCCTCCTCCATAAGGTGGTCCTCCAAGAGGTCCTCCTCCATAGGGTGGTCCCCCAGGGGGTCCTCCTCCATAGGGTGGTCCTCTAGGGAGTCCTCCACCATGGGGTGGTCCTCCAGGGGGTCCTCCTCCATAGGGTGGTCCTCCAAGAGGTTTTTCACCATAGGGTGGTCCCCCAGGGGGTCCTCCTCCATGAGGTGGTCCTCTAAGGGGTATCCCACCATAGGGTGGTCCCCCTCCACCATGGGGTGGTCGACCAGGAGGTCTACCACCATAGGGTGGTCCTCCTCCTAGTTGAGTGGTGATAGAAGTATTGATGGGTTGTTGATGTTGGTTTCATAGAGTATTTTATGTTCCTTGGTAAGGGTGGCCAAATAGTAGGTTGGTGATAGAAATAATAGTTTGTCCTATGTTGGATGTTGTCCGATAGCTGGGGGTTTCCCCCCAGTTGATTGTTTCCCCCAGAGCGAATATGGCCTTGTGGCTGGGGGTTTCCCCCCAATGGGTGGTTTCCCCTAGTCAAATAAAGGTTGTCTCATGATGGGAGGGTATGCCCTTGTTTAAAAATATCCGAAAGTCGAGGGTTTCCCCCTGGTTGTATGTTGACCGGGTATTTTCCCTGAGTACGTGGGTTGTCCCCCAATGAAAGGTTGGATCATAGATGTTTATTGCCCTAAACCCATTAGTTGACTTCCCTGGGGAGGAAATCCTCCCATCAAAGGTTGTTGTCCAAAATGGTTGGGATCGTCTCCTAAGAACAATGGGGTAGATAAATATTGCCCCACAGTGGGGGGTGTAGAAGGTTGGGCTCTTGAAGGTGGTGGTAATATGGTTAGGAAAACTTATGATACAAATGTCAATGTCAATGTTTGGGTCAGGATAGCGTTTAATTAAGCTTATTGTAATGTAGAGTGGATGGGGGAGGGACGAGGGAAAGAAGTTTGAAACATCTAGGAGATGCCATATCTGGGGGAATGGGGAGTGTGTGAAGAGGCATGTGAAGGATCTCAATGAAAGAGTTTAAAAGATAAGTCAATAGTTATATCTAACTGATTGAAAACGTCATGTCCAAAGGGTTGTTCAGGAGTCTAGGTAGGGTTATATGGACCAGAAACCCGTGGTGTTGTGGTGAATCCTTCTGATTGGAGGAGTTGTTGGGATTCCATGTCCATGATGTCTTCGCAAGGTACATGTGGTAGATGAGGGTAATTGGCATCAAGTTTAGGTTCTCCAAAATATTTTACCTGTATGAGGATGGGATTAAAAGGGTCTATAAAGGGTGGATTGACGAGCAGGACAAATACTTCTTTAAAAGTGGGTCCTTCTAGACGTTCGATCAAAGGGGTAACAATACTTCCATATTCCTAGTGGTTTTCCTCATGGAGTTCCTCTTGAGGATGGTCTTCGGGTGAGTTGGGATGCAAGGGTTTGTAATGTAGAGGATGAAAAACATTGGATCCTCCAAGACCTACACAGGCCTTGGTTGGCCAGGATTGAATTATGACAATGACACTCCTAAGGCAAACTAGAGAAAACAAATAACAGGCGCTAAGAAATCTAGGAATCAAGCAAGCAAACCAAAGCTTCTCACAATGAGCTCACTAGTTGGTGATGAAATCCAACATCGTGGGAACATGTGAGAAGGGACAGGGGTAAGTGGGTGGATTAGTTACATTGGTGACCTACTTAACATACATACACCTTGGTGAAATCTCCCCAATAGTCTATCTGTAGGTTGCTCTCCAAGGATCCCGAGTGAGTTTGACCAACGTATGGTCCAGGTACAATGAAGACTCCCCTTCACCATCACCTTGTGTAAAATCCATAAACATTATGGAAACTAAGGTCACCAACTCATAGTCAGCCTCTGAAAGGTTACAGTCAACAGTCGGGTCTGATAGTATGGGCAGGATATCAAGTATGAAATTCTTCAAGAGGATCGAAAAAATATCCAAAGGACCCCGAACAAATTTGAGATTCACAATGTTCCGAGACCAAATGGAAATAGCTGATTCTCAAGAAGAATCCCCAATATACTATCGTTCCATTATGTTTTGTTAAGCCTCGAAGGGGTAATCTTCATTTCCCAGCCGCACATAGCCCCTATGTGAGAGGGGTTCCCGGTTATACCTATATGAAAGTTGGATTTAAGCACTCTTTAGTGTTCTATGGTTTGTTTTTGTGGTATTGGATAGTTTACTCACTTCTATTAGTCCAAAGACCCTAAACCTGGACTATTGTTGGTATTCTTAGAAAATAAAAGTCTAGTAAATTTTATTAATGCGTGTTTGTTTTTAAAGTTTTTTTACTCAAAGGGTTGTGCAGAAGTGAAACTCATGAGGTGAAAGGACTCAACTCCAAATAGGTTCAAAAGAATGAAATTTCAACAATCTTGTTTCAATGAATCCTATCTATGGGAGGGAGAAGAGTGATTTTATTTTTTATTCTTATGTTAGAGAACACCCTAATGCATATCGATTCACTTTTGTTCTTGCAAATGAGACAAAAGGACAATTTTTCAACCAAACTTATTGGACGATTTTCAAAATTCCTAAACAAGCGCAAATTGTTTCAACCATATTCTAAAGCACTCTAAATGCAATGTTTTTGTTTCTTTTGTTTTTTCAAACTCTATGAAAATTGAAACAAAAATTCTTCTTCAACTTTCACAGTCAATCAACAATGTTCTGCAATGAATGCAAAAGTTGGATGAAAAAACCAAGCATGCAAACTTAAAGAACACAAAGATTTTCAAGTCTATATAATAGTTTGAAGGGTTCTCCAAATGATTCGGGAAACAACAAGCATTCAAACTAATAAAAAAGAGACTTGCATAATAGGATGACATATTTTGTGAAAGAATCTTCTCAAACAGCTGTGAATAGCCTTCAACTTAATTAAGGGATTAGACTAGATAATTCTAGTTGTACCCATCAATCACTTGAGATGGCGAAAAGGAGAAGATAAATTTCATAAATTTCAAAAGAATTTGAAGTAAAATCAGTGATACATGCCTAAGATAGGTCTAGAGTGTTGAAGAAGACCAGTGGAAATTGATCTAGATAAGTTTTTTGAAGGATACCTCTCCAAAATAGGGTTTCAAAGGGATGGTCACTCCCTAGAAAGGGAGAGAGAGAGACTTGGTATCTCCCTAGAAAGGGAGATAGAGCGACTTGGTCGCTCCCTAGAGAGAGGCAAAGGGTGACCAGAAGGTATGGTCACTCTTGGTTAGGCTAGGAGCAAAGATGGTCACTCCCCCAAGGAAGGAAAAGTGTGACTAGGAGGTCTTGGGTCACTCTATGTACACTGAGAAGGTGCGACTGAAACAGAGAAGAGGAAAAAATATAGATTTGGATGAGATCTATCATATCCAAGGTAGAGGTTTATCTGACTAAACTTAGAAAAGAGTACAAAAAAGGTTGGCAATCATATCGAGACACTTAAGTGGATAAATATCTTAGAAAGAGAACACATAAAGAAGGTAGAAAAGTACATAAAGGGAATTCCCTAGTATGGTTGCTAATCTATTGTAGGGATTTTGAGCCCTACAGGAGCTAAGCTCCCTTAGGTTTTTCTTATGCCTAACACAGATATAGATATGTAATCTATGGGAGTTTCAAGATCTGATCTATATGCAAAATATAACTAGGAGTCTTTGTAGTGAGGAAGCATACTTGATTTCCAAAGGTTGTCCTTGCATGCTCCTGGTTGATTTCTTGTGTGAATATTATTCTCGCTCCGAGAGGCAGTGATATACACACAATGAAGCAAGATCATTTACAATGTCAAAGTAGATGCATACAAATCAATGAAAAATCTACTAATATATTATAACACATAATTCTATTAAGTTTATCCAAATGAATACATACAAACAAGTAAACAATTGAATAGAAGGAAACGTCTAGTACACCTTCTATTAATTATTGAAACAACATTACAACTTACAAATAGAGAATTTAATGCCACAATCTCTTTCCAATTTCCTTGACCAAATCTGGTAGCAGCATAAGTTCACTAGTTCAGACGGGCTGCTGATCTCGAATTCCTTAAACAATGCAGAGACAACAAACTCAATCCGAAATTCGCTTACATCAACCACCCTTTACGCAATAGATGGAATAACAGAGCGTTCGAACAGCTCAGTCGCACCCTAATCCGAGGAGAAATCAGAAGGACGCGCGTAGCACTCAACGGACTGTCAAAACCTGCCCTAAAACTACACCTCCAACTCGCGCGCAAAATCAAAACGGATCTCTGGACTGTCCTAGACGCTAGCGCTGCACACAAAGCAGACGGGGAGGGACGTAAGGCTAGTCAATGCCATGAAAAGAAACTCAAGCAACTCAAGGAATATAAAAAGGACGCGGCAAACACAAATGACACTACAGCAAGCATTAACAACAAAGTTTTAAACTTGTCCAACGAGGATCTAAACGATGAAGAATTGAACATCCTGAAGAAAGGATTAGGTTTTGCAATCGCTCCAAAGACTATCCCCATAGAAAGCATAGTCTGCAGCGTAGAAGAGAGTATAAATAACCTTAATGAAGAAGACAAGGATGCCATCAGGAAAGAGTGCGCCCTGGTCCTCAAGAATGCTAAACCACCAAAGAATAACATCAGCAAAAAGGAACATGAAGCCATCAAGAACCTCAAGAACAACGAAAACATTGTGATCCTAAAAGCAGATAAAGGTGGAGCTACAGTGGTCATGAATAGAATGGATTACAACAACAAAATGATAGAGCATCTCACCACTACTGGCAGTTATAAAAAGTTGGACAACAACCCAATATCCAAGGTCGTCAAGGAAGTCAAGAAAGCCATAAAATCCTCCAACCTAGATGAAAGAATAAAGAAACGGCTAACTCCAAACTGCCTAATCACCCCTAGAATATATGGACTCCCTAAGATCCATAAGGAAGGAGTTCCCCTGAGACCAAT
>ML777914.1:682782-715197 GCA_009831015.1 Picea engelmannii
ATCTATCTTGACAAAGGCAAAACTCAAAGACACTCCAACCAAGCTAATAATTCCAAGCCAAATCCAACTTATCCCTTCTCCATGAGAGATCCTCTCCTTTTATAAGATGAAGAGGATAAGGTGAGGAGGTTAGGATGATCCCATTAAATCATGAAAGCGAGTAAGATCCAAACCATTCGGATGCCATCTCACCATGGAAGTTTCTCCTTCTAGAAGATTCGATAAAACACTTGTTTTTCCCACGTGTAAACATTCTCGCACCCTGCCTATAGAGCAAAATACGAACTTCTCATGACCTAGCTATGATGCAGCCTGCAAGAATCATGAATTCTCACACCCTAGCTATAATGCAGTCTATGAACTTCCTTTTTTATAGGGTTTTTACAAAGGAAAATGAAACTTCTTTTCTCAAGAAAAGTTCTTCTCCCTTCTCTCTTCGGGAACTCAGGCCATTGACCCCTCTGAAGGAAACATATAGGTTTACATCATTAACGGTCATAGGGATGAAAAAAATAATGTGTAAAAGAGAGCCCCCCAAAGTATGAAGTTAGAACAGAGTGATAGCTGAAATAATTTGTCGCGTTTGTGTAGGGAACAAGGAACAGTCGGTTGGAAACCTGCCAACAAACAAGGAAATATAGTATAATAATATATCGTCACTGACGTAGGCATTCCCATACTCAGAATACAAATGACTCAAAGAATAAATGTCGAAATGCAGAGATCCATGTCAAGTAAGATAGGTCATGGCCACCAAATATACACTGTGGATCCATGCCAATATGACTCAAATCTTAACATAGCCACCAAAAATACACTGTGGATCTATGTGTTAAAGACTCAAATTTGAACATAGCCACCAGACATACAATGTGGACCTATGAAACTATACAAACTGAATATACTCCAACGCAACCTGAATCCATGAGAAAATATTCAAGGTCTTCATCTCCACCACTCTATAGTACGAATCTAACCATGTGAATACATGTGTTGAAGTAGAACATGGTATAAACCACTTGATTACCGGTCAATGATGAGAACCGTTAACAAGTGGGAGGGAAATCACCATTAATGGAAATGACTCCCAAGGTATTGTAGTACAATCCAACGAATATGAATTAATGAGTTGAAGTCAAACACTCGGTGGAATCTCCCGATCAAAGGTCAATAATGAAAACCCACTGTCGAAAGCAAGGAAACCTGCCATTGAGGCATGCAAGTTCCAAGGTACCAATTGGTTTCTAAGTCTAATTCCTAGATAATGAGTTGAAGTCAACAGGAAAAGACGCGTCACAGGAGGAATGTATCCCCCATCAATGACACGAAACAAGTAACAAGATTTGATGTAGATCAGAGTAACAAGTGATTCAGGACTGACTCAGCGATGGCCAACATAATAGAAGGCTTTAAGGACTACATAAATGGTCGACGCAATAGAAGGACTTCTGGGTTGAACTTATTTTTTGAACATATTGATGACACGACAACTGTCTTAGAAACACTGACTCAACAACAGGGATCATAGACCAATTTGTAATCTTATAAGGATTATGATCAAGAGACGAATGGATTTTCCAACCTAGACACAAGGCGAGTGAAAGGGTGTCATGTTCAAAAGTGACTCTTCCATGGAATATAGGTTTAGATACATTTCTTTCCAAAATTTTCCCCCACCATTTCTGGCGAGTACCTCTTTATTTTTACACAAGCTTGAGGAGGATAACATATGCTTGAAATGTAAGCTCATCCTTTGAATGAGTCCCTCAGAGTATGTTTAACAAACCCTAGGAAGGAGTGGTTTGGTCCCATTTGGGCCTTTCGATGTTTATTTAACGAGTCCAAAGAAAGAAAACTCATGGGTTTTTTATGTTTATAGAGTCTAAAAAACACTTAAAGAGAACTCTCTCAGTTCCTTTTTTGTAAAGTAGTCTGATGAGACCGAAAAAGAGATAAACTATTGCTCAACAGACGTTTTCTTCAAATACTTTAATGAGCGTGAAAAGAACAAGGTCGCTCGACAATATTTTCATGTTTAGAGAGTCTAAAAAGAGCTTAAAGGGAACTCCAATGGGTTCCTTTTTCGTATAACCTTTACTAGTCCGAAAAAGTGATAAAAGTATACTCAGATACATTCTCATTGATTTACGAGCACGAGAAATAACAAATACTAAGCTCAGTAACTTATTCTCATGTATTAACGAGCATGAGAAATAACAAAGACTAAGCTTGGTATTGTTTTCATTTTTACGCAAGCTTTAAAACAAAACAAAACTATGCTTGGACCTGGTTTCATTTTTACACAAGCTTGAACCAGAGGAAACTATGCTTGGACTTCCCAACACATAACACATGGATGGTTGGTACTTAGCCCCCAGCTTAAGAAACTAGCGGCTCTACTTCAACAGGAAGTCCAGAGGTGGGAATTGCCCCCCAAGTTTCGTTTCATCCAATGACAAAGGCGAAGGAAATGAAGCTTCAAATACTAGATGAAGGACTTGACTCAAACAGAGAGGGGGAAAACTATTTCAATTTTTAACGAGCTTGACATAGAAACAAGAACTATGCTCGTAACCTCTATTTCATTTTTTAACGAGGTTGCCACAGAGATGAAAAAAATATCCTCGTAAGTGGTTTCATTTTTTAACGAGCTTGAAATCAAAAAACCATGCTCAAAGACCTATGTTTCATTTTTTAACGAGGTTGCCTCAGAGACGCAAAAAATATCGTCGGAGTCTTCTTGATCATGGATTCCAAGAGGACAATGCTCTGGAAGGAGACCATGTCAAGGGACAAAACTTGGTCATGGCTTCCAAGAGGTCTTCGCTAAAAGGAAGAAACACACTCTGGAAGGACACCATGTCGAGGGTCATGATAGGAGTAAAGAGATCAGGCTCTAACAACCCTATCGAATAGATCATCATGTCAACTACTGGATCTAAGTCATCAGAAGTTGAAGCCATGGGCGACAATGCCACATAATTGACCTGTGGCGGGGGCGATATCATCTGTATATAAGAACCATTCAGGGAGGCAATCCAGGCGGGGTCAATGAATGAAAGTTGATCAACAGTCACAACCCATCCATCTTGAGGGAAAGATATCACAGGAAAAAGAGTAGAAACAATAGCTTTCATGGCATAGAAATAATCTCGCCCAAGGAGTAAAGAAAAATACAAGGGGTCTTGGACTACCATGATGTCAATAAAGATAGTTTTCCCTCCCAAAGTTACAGGAAACTAAGGAAGGGTCCCTAAAGGTTGACTAGTTCTTCTGTTAAAAGCTAACAGATTATGCGTAACTGGTGCAAGTGGAGAACAACCCAAAGCTTTCCAAGCAAAAGAGGACAAAATACTAAAGGATTCACCTTCATCTATCAGTGTCTGAGGAACATCTTGACCACAAACCTATACTGTAATCTTGAAAGGAATGTGAGAGGGAAGATGAGGTCCATTTAGCACACCCCAATCAAAATGGATGGCCTCATAACTTGGAGGAGGTTCCATGGGAGAAGGAGGAATACCCACCGGCATGGTAGATTATGTATCAACGATAAAAACATGGGAAGTATCAGGTTTACTCTCTAGCGGAAGAGTAGGATCGACCGATGATGAGATTAGATCGACCACTTGGTTTTCATTCTCCAAGGGGATAATGGGATCGATGCTTGGAAAAGGATCGATCGCTTGGGTTTCACTCTCTAACAGGAGAGTAGGATTGACCAAGGATGAGATTAGATCGACAGCTTTAGTTTCACTCTCTGAAGGGAGAGAGGGATTGACCACTTGGTCTACTAGTTCAACCAAGGATGTGACCAGATTGACCAATTGATCAACTGGACTGACCGACGGGGGAACCGGATTGATCATTCCATCAACTACAGGTGGGTTGAGAGAAATCTTGTGATAAACAGCTGGAAGTTGAGGTTGTGAAACAGTCATGTCTTCTAGGAATTTCGAGGCTTCTTCCATATGAGGGAAAAGGTGAGTTATATGACTCCCTTTGAATAACATACACGGGAACTTGACTCTACTTTTCTTCTTCCCAACGGTATTGTGACTAGTTGACGGGAGGTCATCAGCATGTTGTTCAGAGGCTGACTGTTAACGCTCTGTAATTTGCCTAAGGCTGCGAAGGCAATCACAGAGGTAACCTCGAACCACTTTGAGTCTTGGATCTAGCCCTCCAAGACTCAGAGAGGGATCTCTCTTTCTGAATTAACTTAGTATGGAATAGGAAAGATGTTAGGCTAGCTATGAAAGTAATGAAAATCGGGATTTTTTGATTTTTTAAATGGTTAGTTTGGGACAGCAAGGAGGACCATTGGGCAAATGGGGTCTGCGCTTAAAAATGTGATTCACATCTCAGATTTGGACAAATCTTTTACACAGGGCAAGGTAGCGGAAATATTGGATCGAAATAAGTCTTGATGATGTCGATTTGAGGAAGAAATAGGGGAGGAAAAATCCAAGCAAAGGAGAAGCTAAGAATTCCTAAACTGGGCTTTCAGAAGAAAACATAAAAATTATCACAAGATCAGATGTAGAGTATCCGCTAATAAATTCTTCTCTATTACTCTTATTCTGATAATAAGAAATTGAAAACAAATGTAAAGAGGACAGGAAAATACTTTAACAGAGAAAAAACAACACCAATACATCCACACAAGAATCCTGTAGCAAAAATAACATGTCCATCACTGATTGATCATTTAAAATTATAGAAAGAAGTTTTCTGGTCAAGCACAGTCCTCAGCTCCATCAAAGAAAATTAAAAATTCAGGTTGAAAACCTCTCACACAGGTCTGAACCCTCTCCTCTCAGCCCAGTCGAACCCTTGTTCTGTCCTTTACAGGTGTATATATAATAAAAAATTGCCTCAGCCTTTCAAGGCGCGAGCTCACAACTCTGTTTTCTAAAAATAGAAAACAGCTACACAACTAGACACATGTCAATTCTTTCCTCAAACAAATCGAACAACAAATTAAAGGGAAAATTACAATTGGTAACTATTGCCTTGACATTTGGCATATTGGAGGATGTTTAAGATTCGCTGGCAAATAGGCTGTAACAGCATCAAACACCAACGAATGCAGCAGTCGTGAATGCTGGAGGTTGTTAAGATTTGCTGGTAGTGGGAGAAACGAAGCTCTAACTACTGCCATGTGTTCCCTGTAAACGAATTCCCTGTCTACTGAAAGTACTCAACTGATGCCTCGGATTCTGGAAACCTGAAACTCCCACTCGCCACTTGTTACAAGATTAATCCACAATCACTAATTGCAATCAGTTTCAAGTCGCCAGCTATAATTTCTAGACCAAGATTGTGAAAATGGATTTTATCTGCCATTGAAATTTCAACTTTTGGTAATTCTTCCGCCAGACAAGAACAACCAGAAACTACTGGGATTTTGTCTTCCGGACTTATCTCCTCATCAATAAGTAAGTCCTTCAAAACTTTCCTAGCACTCTCTGGTGAACATAGCGAAATGCATGTCCCAGTTTCAATAATCATATCACTACGAGCAACATCTTTGTCTGTTGATAGATCATGTTTCACACTGGTAAAAGGAGAAAATGAATTTAAATCTTCTTCACAATCATGGCCACTTTTTAACTTCAAGCTTGTCTGTCTCTCATTAACGGTAGCTTCAGTAAGTGATTTTGTGCCAATGTTAAACTCATCATCATCATTATCTGGTTTTTCATCAGCAGCAAATTTTCTGGATGAAGAAATATCTATGTCAATAATTCCACTATTATTCGGATTCATAAGGTTTGATATGTCATCATCTGTGACAGGGTTACTAATGGAAGTCATATCCAGTTCAGGTTTGCAGCCATTTATTGGATTGACTGTTACTGTTGGTTGCTCATCCTACTCTAGTTGTTTTGAAGAAGTTTTAATGAAATAACAATTTCTTTTTGTTTCAAGTAAGAAATTTGATTGATGCAACATTGTTCCACTTTCAAAGGTGATGACAATCCACCAGTTGATCTGGACATGAGGTTGAAAGGAGAATTCGCCAGAGACAGATCTCAAGTTTCATCTTCATTAGCCACATCGACACTCTCCTGAACTGCTACAATACCATCAACTTCGTCATCAATCTGAGTATTTAAGACAGAGAAGCCAACCCTGCAGACATTCAAATCAACTCTCACATGGGGTCAACTGTAGAAACACTCTCGTCAATAGCAGTGGGTTCTTCAACCATGTCGGTGCTTTCATCTTTTGATCTAGGTGAAGAATCGCCAGAAGGTCCTCCTCGTTAATAATGCTTCCATCTGGATTGTTTGGAGAAGCTAAGAAGATGCCTTTTGGCTTCTCTTTCTTCACAGTTTCAATAATACCAGAAAACATCCAAACTGAAATAAGATAGTCTTGGAACCCTTACCACAGTTGCCCCATTCACACCAGCATCGAACTCATACATAGTAAATGAGGGTGGGCAATCAATGATCTTGTCACCAGGATCAAGCACACGTCGCATGATGAGATCAACAAGTTCATCTGCTCCACCAACACCCTGTATAGTTTCTGCAATAAACCCAAAAACACGCCCAGTGGTTCCAAGCTCGATAATATCTTGAACATCTTTAGCATATTGTGGCCCATCAGAGCCAAAAAATCCCTCGATATGGGTTAGGGTTGACTGCGTGATGCACTGCACTCTGCACAATATTAAATTTTCATTTGCTCTGACTGGTCAATCCCATGGTGTTAGCACTATTTCCATGGTATCCATTTCTCACTGAAATCATATCATGGTTACCAGTGTACAACTGAGCCATCATCATAGCTAATTCATTTGCCTCTGTACCTGAATTTACAAAGAAAACTACCTTAATATTTCCAGGCATCTTTGCAGCTAAATCCTCTGCAAGCTCTGTAACTGCATGATGAAGATATATTGTGGTAGTATGTTGCAGGAGCTTAGTCTGCTTTACAATAGTATCAACAACTTCAGGGTGACAGTTTCCACAGGAAATACACACGATGCCTGCAAAAGCATCCAGGTATCGATGCCCATCTTCGTCAAACAAGTACTGCATCTTTCCTTCAACAATATTCAAGGGTTTATCATAGAAATAAAAATTGGAAGGGCCGAGGAACTGTTTCCTCTTCTTCAATATCTCGTCGGCCAAGGGACCCGGGTAAGGTTGGGGCTTGTAATCGAATGCAGGCATCTGAGGCAGGAGAACAGCAGGCTCATGGCTCTCAGCAGCAGAGACTAAAGTCCTGGCCCTCATGATAATTCCAATCCTCTTCTTATTGCCATGGGATGGGTTTTTACCTGAGCAAGAAAAGCAATCGAGGGTGTTCGGGTTGTGTCCTTTGACCTAATACATGTTGTTGGACACATGTACAGTAACCTTGGGGCACTATCTCTATTACATATGGCGCATCAAAATCTGGATCTGCACACATTTACTGTCATCGCCTAGCCAATACCTTGACACATAAAATCTGGTCGACACCTGGGCGCACAAGGTGATTCTGCATTTTTATTTTTAAAGTTTTGGAATGAATCCCGCATTCATGAAAAGGGAAAGTAAATGAGCCTTGATATATGTCAATAGGTACAAAGCATTCCAATGAAGTGAGCCTGAAGCTATCTTTGGAGCTTGGTGTTGGTGCTGGCTTGTGTGTTTGTTGTTGGTGCATGACACGGTGCTTATCCTCTGTGAGTGCTCAGAGATTGGCCCTAATCCAATATACCTTTTGGAAGAATATTTGTCAATTTTTTGCATAAAAATCTGCATAAAGGCCGAGGGGGCACTTTTTGCTAAATTCACCAAACATAGATAAAAAAAACCCAAATTAGGCTAATGAACCCAACTTTGCATTTACCCCCAAGATTCAAATTTTTCCATTTCAAAACACTTCACAATTTTTTTCTAAAATTGCACCGAAACTCGCTTTGAAGCTCGTGCGTAAGCACTCATCTTATGCTTGGTCAGTGTCGGGCGCTTTCCACCACCTTTGCCATGCATCATGAGCGAACACATATGCCTGAAAAAGATAAATATTATTCAGAACATTGATTCCCTATTATATAGGGTTCTAACATAGGCTCCACCTGGGGAAGATAGCTCCGAAGGAGGTGTCTAGAATCCATATAACTCTGAATTTTGCAGACCAGCTGATCATTGGGCTGCCCCCAAACTGTAAACTGAAAACAAAACCATGAAGAGATGAAAAAAGAAAAGATGCTCATTCTGTTGAGCTTATTGGCGCATTCCTACCTACCCTACTTTGCTAACAGTTACTGCTTCAATCAGGTAATGAAAAAGTGCCAATGAAGCCAACCCAGCAATTGATCCCATGATTGGGCTTCCTCATCGTGCTTGATGAAAATCAAAATTGAAACATGTAATGGCAACTGGTGATGGCTCGAGTCCTTGGGGAAAAAACATGATTGAACAGTTATACTGAAAAGGAGCTCCATATAATTTGCAACCAGGTCAATAAATATATGATCTATTTGTTGATTCTCCGGGTATTCCTTTAGCATTTTAACATGGATAATTTTCCCATTCGTGTCCTCAATATTATACCATGACTACAACTGTTCAACTTCAGACTTATGCTTGCAAACAAAATATTCATCAATCAAAAAATTGAAAGATGATACAATATCTTTTGGTTTTGGAGACGTGAGTTTCTCATAAAATTGCTTTGTATGTTGGAAACTGTAAGACTGAATCTGATTATTCAAAAGCTCAATATCCTTTTCAAGTCTTTCAGCAAACAGCTCGAGAAAACAAATTTTAATTTCATAAGAATAATTTTTCGATTTCCAACAATGAAACACGGCTGTTAACGAAACTTCATCAATTTGCAAATCTGCTAACTCACCCCTGCATTCTTCTATGGCTTCATAAGATATAGTATTTTCCACATACCTTGTCATCTTGAAGCATCATCAAGGCATTGAAATCTGGATTCTTCAGCAGTGAAGTCGCTTGTGAACTTTGAATCTTGGGATCTTGAACAATGGAGTCGCCAGGTGAATGGTACAGCCTTCCTGTGTTTGGCTTCTGTTCACCGTCAGAAGTCAAATCTAAACTTGAAGTGCACCTCTAGAGAAAGTTCCCCAGTGGAGTCGCTAAAAATGTTAGCGCTCTGTAATTTGCCTAAGGCTGCGAAGGCAATCACAGAGGTAACCTTGAACCACTTCGAGTATTGGATCTAGCCCTCCAAGACTTAGAGAGGGATCTCTCTTTCTGAATTAACTTAGTATGGAATAGGACAGATGTTAGGCTAGCTATGAAAGTAATGAAAATAGGGAGTTTTTGATTTTTTAAATGGTTAGTTTGGGACAGCAAGGCGGACCATTGGGCAAATGGGGTCTACACTTAAAAATGTGATTCACATCTCAGATATGGACAAATCTTTTACACAGGGCATGGTAGCGGAAGTATTGGATTGAAATAAGTCTTGATGATGTCGATTTGAGGAAGAAATAGGGGAGGAAAAAGCCAAGAAAAGGAGCAGCTAAGAATTCCTAAACTGGGCTTTCAGAAGAAAACATAAAGATTATCACAAGATCAGATGCAGAGTATCCGCTGATAAATTCTTCTCTATTACTCTTCTTCTGATAATAAGAAATTGAAAACAAATGTAAAGAGGATAGGAAAATACTTTAACAGAGAAAAAACACCACCAATACATCCACACAAGAATCCTGTAGCAAAAATAACATGTCCATCACTGATTGATCATTTAAAATTACAGAAAGAAGTTTTCTGGTCAAGCACAGCCCTCGGCTCCATCAAAGAAAATTAAAAATTCAGGTTGAAAACCTCTCACACAGGTATGAACACTCTCCTCTCAGCCCAGTCGAACCCTTGTTCTGTCCTTTACAGGTGTATATATAATAAAAATCTGCCTCGGCCTTTCAAGGCGCGAGCTCACAACTCTGTTTTCTGAAAATAGAAAATGGCTACACAACTAGACACATGTCAATTCTTTCCTCAAAAAAATCGAACAGCAAATTAAAGGGAAAATTACAATTGGTAACTATTGCCTCGACATCTAGCATATTGGAGGATGTTTAAGATTCGCTGGCAAATAGGTTGTAACAGCATCAAACACCAATGAATGCAACAGTCATGAATGCTAGAGTTTGTTAAGATTTGCTGGCAGTGGGAGAAACAGAGCTCTAACTACTGCCATGTGTTCCCTATAAACGAATTCCCTGTCTGCTGAAAGTACTCAACTGATGCCTCGGATTCTGGAAAGCTGAAACTCCCACTCGCCACTTGTTACAAGATTAATCCACAATCACTAATTGCAATCAGTTTCAAGTCACCAGCTATAATTTCTAGACCAAGATTGTGAAAATGGATTTTATCTACCATTGAAATTTCAACTTTTGGTAATTCTTCCGCCAGACAAGAACAACCAGAAACTACTGGGAGTTTGTCTTCTGGACTTATCTCCTCATCAATAAGTAATTCCTTCAAAACTTGCCTAGCACTCTCTGGTGAACATAGCGAAATGCATGTCCCAGTTTCAATAATCATATCACCACGAGCAACATCTTTGTCTGTTGATAGATCATGTTTCACACTGGTAAAAGGAGAAAATGAATTTAAATCTTCTTCACAATTATGGCCATTTTTTAACTTCAAGCTTGCCTGTCTCTCATTAATGGTAGCTTCAGTAAGTGATTTTGTACCAATGTTAAACTCATCATCATCATTATCTGGTTTTTCATCAGCAGCAAATTTTCTGGATGAAGAAATATCTATGTCAATAATTCCACTATTATTCGGATTCATAAGGTTTGATATGTCATCATCTGTGACAGGGTTGCTAATGAAAGTCATATCTAGTTCAGGTTTGCATCCATTTATTGGATTGACTGTTACTGTTGGTTGCTCATCCTACTCCAGTTGTTTTGAAGAAGTTTTAATGAAATAACAATTTCTTTTTGTTTCAAGTAAGAAATTTGATTGATGCAACATTGTTCCACTTTCAAAGGTGATGACAATCCACCAGCTGATCTGGACATGAGGTTGAAAGGAGAATTCTCCAGAGACAGATCTCAAGTTTCATATTCATTAGCCACATTGACACTCTGATGAACTGCTACAATACCATCAACTTCGTCATCAATCTGAGTATTTAAGACAGAGAAGCCAACCCTACAGACATTCAAATCAACTCTCACAAGGGGTCAACTGCAGAAACACTCTCATCAATAGCCGTGGGTTCTTCAACCATGTCGGTGCTTTCATCTTTTGATCTAGGTGAAGAATCGCCAGAAGGTCCTCCTCGTTAATAATTTTGCCATCTGGATCGTTTGGAGAAGCTAAGAAGATGCCTTTTGGCTTCTCTTTCTTCACAGTTTCAATAATACCAGAAAACATCCAAACTGAAATAAGATAGTCTTGGAACCCTTACCACAGTTGCCCCATTCACACCAGCATCGAACTCATACATAGTAAATGAGGGTGGGCAATCAATGATCTTGTCACCAGGATCAATCACACGTCGCATGATGAGATCAACAATTTCATCTGCTCCACCAACACCCTGTATAGTTTCTGCAATAAACCCAACAACACGCCCAGTGGTTCCAAGCTCGATAATATCTTGAACATCTTTAGCATATTGTGGCCCATCATAGCCAAAAAACTCCTCGATATGGGTTAGGGTTGACTGCGTGATGCACTCCACTCTGCACAATATTAAATTTCCATTTTCTCTGACTGGTCAATCCCATGGTGTTAGCACTATTTCCATGGTATCCATTTCTCACTGAAATCATATCATGGTTACCAGTGTACAACCAAGCCATCATCATAGCTAATTCATTTGCCTTCGTACCTGAATTTACAAAGAAAACTACCTTAATATTTCTAGGCATCTTTGCAGCTAAAGCCTTTGCAAGATCTGTAACCGCATGATGAAGATATATTGTGGTAGTATGTTGCAGGAGCTTAGTCTGCTTTATAATAGTATCAACAACTTCAGGGTGACAGTGTCCACAGGAAATACACACGATGCCTGCAAAAGCATCCAGGTATCGATGCCCATCTTCGTCAAACAAGTATTGCATCTTTCCTTCAATAATATTCAAGGGTTTATCATAGAAATAAAAATTGGAAGGGCCAAGGAACTGTTTCCTCTTCTTCAATATCTCATCGGCCAAGGGACCCATGTAAGGTTGGGGCTTGTAATCGAATGCAGGCATCTGAGGCAGGAGAACAGCAGGCTCATGGCTCTTAGCAGTAGAGACTGAATTCCCGGCCCTCATGCTAATTCCAATCCTCTTCTTACTGCCATGGGACGGGTTTTTACTTGAGCAAGAAAAGAAATCGAGGGTGTCTGGGTTGTGTCCTTTGACCTGATACATGTTGTTGGACACCTGTATGGTAACCTTGGGGCATGATCTCTATTACATATGGCGCATCAAATTCTAGATCTGCACACATTTACTGTCGTCGCCTAGCCAATACCTTGACACATAAAATCTGGTCGACACCTGGGCGCACAGGGTGATTCTGC
Organism: Picea engelmannii; assembly: GCA_009831015.1. Classification (NCBI taxonomy): domain Eukaryota; kingdom Viridiplantae; phylum Streptophyta; class Pinopsida; order Pinales; family Pinaceae; genus Picea; species Picea engelmannii. The sequence continues at coordinate 695,305 of ML777914.1, forward strand.
GTTTTTATTTTTAAAGTTTTGGGAATGAATCCCACATTCATGAAAAGGGAAAGTAAATGAGCCTTGATATATGTCAATAGGTACAAAGCATTCCAATGAAGTGAGCCCGAAGCTATCTTTGGAGCTTGGTGTTGGTGCTGGCTTGTGTGTTTGTTGTTGGTGCATGACACGGTGCTTATCCTCTGTGAGTGCTCGGAGGTTGGCCCTAGTCCAATATACTTTTTGGAAGAATATTTGTCAATTTTTTGCATAAAACTCTGCATAAAGGCCGAGGGGCCACTTTTTGCTAAATTCACCAAACATAGATAAAAAAAAACCCAAATTAGGCTAATGAACCCAACTTTGCATTTACCCCCAAGAGTCAAATTTTTCCATTTCAAAACACTTCACAATTTTTTGCTAAAATTGCACCGGAACTCGCTTTGAAGCTCGCTCGCAAGCACTCATCTTATGCTTGGTCAGTGTCGGGTGCTTTCCGCCGCCTTCGCCCTGCGTCATGAGCGAACACATATGCCTGAAAAAGATAAATATTATTCAGAACATTGATTCCCTATTATATAGGGTTCTAACACTGACGACATAGATTGGTCAGGGTGTGTAGACCATACTTCTATAACCTTGGATAGACCAGGGCAATCCTTAAGAATATGGCTACCCTTACAAAGCCTGCAAGGGTACTTGGGCTTATGAGTTCTTTAGGTGATCTTGACATCATCAACACTCCCAGCACGATTAACAGTAACTGGTTTTTTTCCAACATGTTTTACAGTTGTTGGAGGTTTTGACCCTTGTTTATCTTTCTTCTTCTTAATCTTTATTTTCTTATTATTATTATTCACTGGGTTACTAGCTTCAGAACTTTCACTCGACGAAGAAGATGAAATGGAAGGTGACCTTGCAAGCGAAGAAGGCGAAGACGATCTTATTGGTGAAGACGGTGAAGGATAAACATGAGGTTGATGTTCTTGAGGGGAATTGCTTCTGACTGAAGCACTAACTGCATTCAGGATTACCTGAGTGGAAAACAACCATACTGGTAACCCAATTGTGAGACCTGGAAGGCTTAAAGTAGCAATATGAGGAGTACCAATGTTTCCCTAAGAAGGAAAAACAAAAGTTTCCCCAGGAAAAGGAGTTCCTTCATTGGTCATTCCAGGAACTGGTGCCATAAAAATAAAGATCCAATCTAGAGTCAACTAGGGAAATTAAACAGCACACATTAAAAATCTAGTAAGCAAGCAAGCAAACAAAACCTTCTCACAATGACCACACTAGTTGGTGATGAAATCCAACATCATGGGAACAAAGTAAGAAGGGGTTGAGATAGAGCGGGTGGAAAACTTATGTTGACAACCTGCTTAATGAACTTACACCCTGGTGCAAGCTCCCACACATAATCGTGGGTATACCCTCCAAGGAGTCCGAGTGAGTTTGGCCAACGTCGATTCCAGGTACCGTGAAGACTTGCCCCTCCACAGTCACCTTGTGTAAAGACCCTAAAGAGATAGGTCGCTAAGGTTACCAATCACTACAGTGATTCCTAGGGAAACAATCGACAGTCCGATCCACACGCAAGGGCAGGGTATCTAGCCCAAAATCAACTTGAAAGGATTCCACTCATCATTGTGGGTATACCTCTCAAGCGACCCCCATAATACATGCAACCTCTACACCAAGACCAGCAAAGCAGGGTGAGTAACTTTATCAGTCTCAATGTCACCTCGTGATTGACCCTTGTTTTAGAAGGGCTTCCCAGGACAAAGTGTAATAAGTGGATTTAACCGCTCCCTAACTCAAGATTCTATGTTTGTTTGCAACTTTGGAAAGTTATCTTTCACACCTATTCCAAATCACTATAACTAATCTAATGTAGGTTTGCTACCAGAAAGTATAAAAAATGTCTAATCAGTTTTTATAAGCACTTTATTTTATGGTTATTGTTACTCAAAAGGAAAATGGCGTGGACAATATGGTGTATCGACCGACTTGAAAGTTATATAAAGAGATGAAGATGCAATCTTTTCATTTCGATGAAAGCTATGATATGAGAAGGAGAAAACATTTATCATTCCCAGATGCACAATGTTCCAAAATCTTAAAACTCATCAATATCAATATTCTCAAGAAATGAGAAAAAAAGATTGTACACCAATGCACGATTCATGGCCCCCAGGCCATGAGGGGGAAAAAATTTCATAATTTAATATCAAAAAATGCCAAGAATCATGCAATTCTGCTACTTCAAATGCAAGGATGCCCCCAATCCAATATAAAGCAAGAAATTAAATCTTTTTGTCTCAAAATTTTCATTAAAAGCAATAATGAACTTTCTTAAAACAAAGAAACCCAAACTAAAAATTTTCTTTTAAAGCGAACTATTCAGAAGAAATCTAATCTTTCCCTAAACAATTCTAAAGAAAACACATGCTTTGTAATTGAAAGATACTCAAAGCAAGAGACTAATCCTTCAAAACCAAACAAATCCAATGTGGCTAAAAGTAACTCAAAGAATGTCAAGCAGACTGTAAACAGATCAATATAGGCTCCAAAAGCTCAATCCAGTTGATCAAAGCAAAACTGGGTCATCAAAAGATGACAAGACCCAATCCAAAAAAGTTTACAAACAAGTTCGTAGCCTAGCAGTAGATTACAGTGCGAGAATTAGGTATTCTTGCAGGCTAGACATTGGTAGGGTGCAAGAAGTTCGCACTGGATCTAACAGCAGGGTGCGAAAATCAATGGTTTTTGCAAGCTATAGAGAGGTACAGCGCGAGAATGTCTGTAATCAAAGAAAATTTTGAAAAAGGATAGGGAATATAAGTGAACTTCTAGATCCAGAGAGTCTGGATGGATGTCCCACGGACTCAGAAACAAGAAAATAAGAAATCAAAGGAAGGGAAACTAGACTAACTAGGAAACAATATGTTCCCCAGTGGAGTTGCCAATTTTGTTAACACGATAAATCGGTAGGTGCTGACACTAACTGATCTCCCTAGATCCACCCAGATCTAGAACAAAACACACCATAACATGACGCTTTCCTTAAGTTTTAGATATTGAATTTACTAACTAAAGAGGGATAGGTGGCATACTGTTTAAACGTCGCTTCCTCTCACTATCACCATCCTAGCTCCATTCCAACACTCATACAATGATGATCCTGCAAAAGAACGCAACCAGCCAAAGTGATAGTAATAGCATAAACTCAATATAAACCTATGTATGTGATCAAGGAATCATACAATAAAACACAACAAGCTTTATAGGAAAGAATCGTATTACTGTATCATATTAAATGTGAAAGAGATATTACAACCATGGCCTTGATGTCGTAAGGTCCCCTCCAACTGTCCTTCGTTCCCCACACACTTCCATTCCAAGAATTCTGAGAGCACGGATATGATAATATTCACAATCTATCTTGACAAAGGCAAAACTCAAAGACACTCCAACCAAGCTAATAATTCCAAGCCAAAACCAACCTAGCCCTTCTCCATGAGAGCTCCTCTCCTTTTATAAGCTAAAGAGGATAAGGTGAGGAGGTTAGGATGATCCCACTAAATCATGAAAGTGAGTAAGATCCAAACCATTCGGATGCCACCTCACCATGGAAGTTTCTCCTTCTAGAAGATTCGAGAAAACACTCATTTTTCCCACGTGTAAGCATTCTTGCACCCTGCCTATAGAGCAGACTGTGAACTCCTCGCGACCTTGCTATGATGCAGTCTGTCAGAATCAGGCATTCTCTCACCCTAGCTATAATGAATCCTACAAACTTCCTTTTTTATAGGGTTTTTACAAAGGAAAATGCAGCTTCTTTTCTCAGGAAAAGTTCTTCTCCCTTCTCTCTTCAAGAACTCAGACCACTGACCCCTCTGAAGGCGATAGATAGTTTTACATCATTAACGATCATAGGGATGATGAAAATAATGTGTAACACCTAATAGAAGATTTTGCTTCTAGAAATATCTCCATCTAGAATGTTCTTTAGAAGATAGAATTAGTATAAATAAGAGTAGGAGGCATGAGAAAGATTTGAATTGTAAATTATTGTAATAGAGCCTTTCTCTGTTGTAGGTTTCCCCCTTGAAGAGGCAACAGAACATTTCTCTCATTTCAATAAAGGTATCATTTTGGTGTGTTATTCTCTACATTCTATTGTTTTGTTGGTAATTTCCATTATATTATTGTTTATGCTTAATATCACATAACCAGGTGCATAACACTCGGACACCTGAATTTTTGAAGTCTTCAGTCGATGGAAACTCAAAACATGGTTGTTGGTATACCTAAAGTGTTTCCCCCTAAAGGAGTCTATAAAGGTTGTGTGTTTGGAAAGCATCATCAGGAACCTTTTGACTCTAGCAAAGTGTGACAAGCACAGAACCTCCTAAATCGTGTTCATAGTGATGTATGTTGAATCAATCTAACTTCCCTAGTAGGTGCAAGGTATATCTTAACTTTCATTGATGATCTCAATTGTTTCACTTGGGTCTATTTTCTCAAGAATAAGAATCTTGTCTTTGAAAAGTTGAAAGAATTTAGAAACTTTTCTAAAAATCAATGTGGTCGACCCATCAAATGCCTGAGATCAGATAATGGTGGTGAGTATGTAAACTTACCTTTTGAAGAATACTTGGTTTGATATGGTATTAACCGGTGGTGGTCGGCTCCTCACACACCTCCATAGAATGGTGTCGTAGAATGCAAGAATCAAATGTTAGTTGAAATGGATAAATGTCTTTTGCAGGTCAAATATTCACCTCCTCACTTCTAGGATGAAGTTATATATTGTGCAAACTATTTACTCAATCGCATATAAACTTGATTTTTTCCTTTAGTGACTCTAGTTGAACGATGTTTTGGAAAGAATCCTTTAGTCAGCCACCTTCGTATGTTCAGATATATTTCCTGGGTTCATATCTTCGATGATTGTAGAAATAAGTTGCATGCAAATAATCATGCTTGCATCATGATGGGATACTCTAAAGATTCTAATGCCTATTGATTGTTTGATCCTATCAAATGATAAATCATTATCATATGAAATGTATGTTTTTGTAACATTCCCCAGTCCAACTGAGGAGCATTACAGGTGGAAAACATATGAAATCATAATATTTTCTTCTTATTAATTTCTTGTAGCTTACCAACTACAAATCACACACATATTTAACCATTTAATTGTTTAAATAAATAAACATAATAACATAACATAACACTTATATGTTAATATTTAACCAATTGGTTGTGTATGAAGGATGAACCTCCCAACCATAAGCGTTTATTTTCATTTTCTCTCAACAACAACACACCCCCGAGCTGAGGCTATGAGTCCACAAGGAGATCTAGCCCCCTTATCTATCCACTCTCCACACCCAAGAATCCAAAAACCTAGGTTCTACTCCCACAACAATTCCAATCCTCCAACTCCCTTCCCCACCACCTATACAACCCAAGAAATGTACTCCCTTCACTGCTCAAAATCACGTGGGTTATATCATTTGTTTATCAGGGCTTCCAGTGCACTCGGTTGGCTAGGAACTCTTAGATAGGGACTTCCAGGAACTCTTAGATTCCCAATTATTGCTCATAATATCTTTCATAAGACTCTTGATTCATTTCCTCAACAGGAAAATGTACCATAGACTTACAACTCGTTATATAGGCACACAAGTGTTGATCGAAAAAATTGATCACCTAGATTTTCCACTCTTTGGAAGAATGAAGACAAATTACATCAAAAGGAGGAATTTGTGCATGCTCATTAGTTAATAGTGTAGCCCTTAGTCTCAAATTATCCATGCGTTTTACGGAATCAAATCTAATTTTGTATGCCTAAGATACCCATGCAACAAAAGTTTTAAAGAATTGCAAGAAGATTTTTTCAAAGTGGTGTGCCCCCCTTTTTCCTCTCCATTTTCAAATTTTTGAATAATTACTCTCCTCACTTAGTCATTTCCTTCACCTTCCATCTCCTCTTCATCTCCACACTTAGCCATTACTCTCATATTCTCTTAGCCATTTATCTCATACTTAGTCTCATATTCCTTTCACTTCTCTTCTCACACTTAGCCATTTTTCTCTATTTTTATTCCATACTCCCGTATTCCTTACACTTCTCTTTTCACACTTAGCCATTTGTCTCTCTTTTAATTCCTTACTCTCATTTCCTTACTTAACAATTTCTACATTTATATTCTCATTTTCTTTTATTTCCATTTTCTTTTATTTCTTTTCTATTTTTATTTCCATTATTTCATTTTCCATTTTCTTTTTCTTTTTCCTTTTTCCATTTTCTTCTTATTTTTCATTTTATGTTTATATTTCCATTTCTTATTTTCCTTTTTCCTTTATTATTTTCTTTTTCTTTTACATTTTCACATTATTTCTATATTTCACGTAACTCTTCCCCTTCCCCGACACTTAGTCATATTTATTATAAATTATCATGGGTATGTGATATTTCTTATGAATTATCTTGGCTCGTGATGTTTATGACTCTACCATACCTCATTTCTACGACCCTCACAATACTCACTTGATTTCCACAACCCTCATTATGTACCCATACTTAGAAATTTTCACAACTCTTTTTACTAGGTCTTTCATGATTTTCCATATCCCTTCCACCTCTTGATCCCGATATCACTCTTTAATACTTAGTCTCTTTCATTTAGTCTATTTTACTATGCCGTACCTCCTTATTTTATTATTATCTCTTTAATACTTAGTCTCTTTTAATTAGTCTATTTTACCATGTCTTACCTCCTTATTTTATTATTATTTATTGTTCTTATCCTAAGTTTTTTATGGGCACATATCCAAGTGACACGTGGTAAGTGACTAGGTGGTGATTGGACGTGATGTGTCATAAATTCATAGGTTGACTAGGTGATGACTGGGCAGTGACTGGGTGACCAAAATATTACCAAGATAAGAATTGTTCTAAGGCACAAATATCTACGTTAAGACCTCCATAAGCTTCTTTAATTCCCATGAATAATATGAAAATTATTTACATTATAATCACTAAATTCTTGTAACACATCCAACCCCCTAAGTACCTTTCTAAGGGATGGGGTATTAAATTTATGATTTTTCCTCAATCATCTCAAAGCCTCTTATAGCCATTACCATCATCCTTTGCTCGTCAATATCTTTCCAATGAATATAACCATGTTCAAAACTTTAATTTTGAATCAGAATTTACAGTCTCCTAAAGTTTTTGGTCTTTCATTTACTAAGTTTCCTCTTTATTGCCACGTGGCAAACACATGATTCCTGTCACCATTGTCATCCGACATGGCACTTGACACCACATTCACCACCTGACCCATCTGACTTCCCTGTTAGTTGATTTGGAGATTTTATCCTTCGTCGGAGTCTTCCCATCGGGGTTTGCAAATTTCCCACACCTAAACCACTCCAACAAACTCTCTCCAACTACACATACTCCGACAGATCTGACCTGCAGATCCAACAACCTTGATTACTTCAAAGTTTCCAACTCGCATGACGGTTAATGACCCTAGTCCAGCTTCAGCTACACTTAACTTATGTTTGACCTTCAAAGTTCTAAGATTGAGTTTGAGTCTCGTTTTCCACCTTGGTTGTTGATGTCACAGTGTACCTATATTTTGACATTACATGTGGCTCAGTGTCCACTCGACACATGGACCCATCACAACTCACCATGTCACCATAGGGTGCATAGGTTCACTTGGCTAGAGATTGGAATTCATCCATTTTCTATAAACTGATTAGGACACTTAATTAATACATTCTTAAAATACCGCTTCTAGCTATTTATTTATTAATTCCTCATTAGGGATAATTAGTATTCACTAATTATTTACCTCCATAAACACATTTTTACTTAGCCTAATAATTCACTTAAGGGCCATTTTTATAATGATTATCTTATAAGCTAATTAATTCTATTACAACATAATTATATTATGTTTTAATATAATTAATTAAATCGTAATATGCTTAAGTTTATTAACCTTGATTATTATGTAAAATCAAGGGACCTAGCTTATGACTTCGCACATGTAATCTCCACATAATTTAAAATATATGAATATTGAGAAAGAAAAAGGAATTTAGAATATATTTAATATTAGATATTACTTCCAGGTAATTTAAACCCCCTCATGTGCAACATTGTATATGTGTGGGACCCTTTTAAACACTCATGACATCGCTCTGATGGCTTCTTTATCCATTTGAAATATCCCTTCCATTTATTTTAAATGGTCAACTCTGAAATTCAACTCCGAAAAGGTTTTGGTGTTCGTGTTATAATATTATAATATTGAATAGTATACCAATTTAGGCTTGGAACGTGCACTAGTACATATGGGTGGAAAAAACAACGTTGTACTTCGACGATACCAATAAAATCGGTCGTGTTGTCAGATTTTATTTGCATTATTTTTATTTTTATTTTAAATTTCCTGATGTTCACCGGTTATCCGACAAAAGGGAGATAAACGCCAGATAAACAATGGTAATGCCCCTTTCCTCGGATACCTAATGTCCTGAAGCACCATCACATATCTTACGGTTGACCAAGTCAAATATCCCTTTACAAAGGTTTGACAAAGTCAACATTTTTGAACATTAAGCAACATCTCTTTGGTCATCAACTATCGGAAGTCCTATGAAAAAAGGATATATAATTTTTAAAAAAAATTAGAGACGTTCGATGTTGTTGCTATACTAGCAATGGTTTGGAAAGGTTATTATATATAGGGGATATTTTGTGGTCATAATAGAAAAAGTTTTTATTTTGTTAACTGCATTACAAATAGTTAAACTATTAGGTTGATTTTTTAAGATAACCATCATTGAACATTTTGTAAAGAAAAATGTCACATAACATTCTTCCAGGAGGACAAGGAGACGTGAGATATTCATTAGAGGCTTTGGGTGATTGAAAATGATTTCCCTTGTAAAACATGCAAGGGATATAATAGAAGGAGACCTTTAATAAAAATATCTAAAAAACATTATACGGAGTATGGACACCTTGAAGGCAGGAATGAATATCGTCCCTTGGTAAGTTATTCATTATATGTCTTTATATTGCATATTGTTTTTATAAATTTTGATATGTTAAATGTAGAATAAAAATAATGAATTATTTTTTCTTTATGGATATATTCTATGTACACAACAAATTGAGAGTAAGTTAAGAATAGAAGAAGTATACATAATATGTATATTTTAATTAGGGTTTAGGGTAGGGTTTAGTGCTTAATGGGTTTAAGGTTTAGTGGTACATGGTGTAAGGGGTTAGGGGTTAATATTTTAGTGGTTTAAGGGTTAATAAGGCCATTAAGGATCAATGGTTAAGGGGTTAGGGTTTAAGGTTGGTTTAGAGAGTTTAGGTCCTATGGAATTTAGAGGTTAATGGTGTTTTAGGGAGTAAGGGTTAGGGGTGTAGGGTTATGGATTAAGGGGTTAGGTTGGGTTAAGGGTTAATAGTTTAAGGGATTATGGGGATAGGGGTTATTGGTTAAGGGTTTATGGGTTAGGGGTTAGGGGGAATGGGGTTAAGGTGTTAAGGATTAGGGGGACAGGGTCTAAGGGGTTAGGGGATAGGGAATAAAGGGTTATGTTTTAATGGTTTAGAGGTTAGAGTTGGGTTAAGGGTTAGGGATCAGAGGATTATATAATTTGATCTCAACCCCTTATAAATCGTGGTCTTCAAGTTGTGAGAAAGTTTTCATTGACTTAAAAGTCGTGGTCACCAAGTGAAATCAAGGAAGAATATGACATAATGATGAAGGTGAAACAAGAATAGGTTATTTTTGTTGGTTGTGACTATATATCTCCCAAAGTGTCTCTCTTTCTACATGTCAAGAAAAATAACATTTTTCCTATATTTGTTCAATATATTCATAAACATCTTGATAAAATTCACAAGTTTCATCATTGATTTGTTGTGTTTGTTTCTATCTCTCACCTAAGTTGATTGCTCCATATAGAATACCAAATCCTAAGTACCCCTAACCATTGGATTACCAATAAATTGTTAACCCCTAATCCCTTATCCCTTGACCCCTTATAAACCTCTAAATCATTAAGTACCCCAATCCTTGACCCCTAATTACCCCATAAACCCTATCCCCTTAACCCCTAACCCTTGCATCACTAATTCATTAATGTTGGACACACCGACCACACTGAGAGGGGAGGTGAATTAGTGTAGGGATCTTTTTAAAACTTCCCTTCACAAAAATCCTTAGTTAGCAAACACCATTTACTCATTACTCATTGTTGTCATTTATAACCAGTTAAATGTGAACATACATCAACAACATATATCATCAATATGTCATCACCACAAGGAAAACAAAGAACACAAGATGTATGTACAATTTTCTTTTTATTACAGACTACAATCCTTGGGTTATCAGCAACAACTGAATAGAGTTACAACTCCACAAGATCACCAGCTCTACAATGCAAGACTCAGCTTGCACAAGTCAACACCAACTGAGAAGAGGAATCAATCCTCAACAGATACCAATCTGTCAACGGGTACTCAACCTGTTAGTAGTGCAGCACGCATATGTATGTACCCTACCAATAGTACAGCTCACGTACGTATGCGGTCTGTCTATACTATAGCCTGTGTATTCCTTCTGAGTATTTAGGGTTTTCTTTCCTTGATAAACTCAGATCCTCTGTAGCCTTCAGTCACATTCACTTTCGTCTTTCACTGTCTAATCTTAATATCAATGTTGAACCATAAGAGTGTTGTTCATTCTATCAATCAAACAACATAACCATATCACAACATCCATACCAAGAATTCCTTAAGCATTCACCATACAATAAGCAAGAGTATCCATCAAGACAACTATGTAACCATACCAGAATTTCTATGGCAGATATGAGCCCATAGAACGCAGATCTGGAATTTCTTCAGACTTCAAGAACCCGGCACCAGCTCACGCTCAATTCTTAATGACTTCAACCTACTGTACGTGCTCTGTCCTCCTTCATCCTACGTGTGTACATGATCTGGCTCATTGTAGCCCGCGTATGTACACTCGTTGGCCCACTGCTACTCGCGTACTCCTTCAGAAACTAGGGTTTCTGAACCATTGAAACTTTCATCGTCGAGATCTCAGACTTACGGAAACTTTGATGTGTCCATGAGATCCTCCAGTCACTCTCTCTCTCATAATAGATCTTCAATATATGCTCAAGAGATGTTTTTCACAAGAGACCCCTTGCCTCTTATTTATACTCTCCAAGTAGCTTCCTTAGAAGCATCTTCTAGGCCACTTTTTCCACATAGTCACCTAAGTCCAACTTTGCCCAATTTTCCACTTGTCCATGTATCCAATACCCACTTGACCACTTAACCTATTTTCCTCATTTTAGGGTTAACCTTCTTATAACCACTTTCCATAATTAGAAATTTATCCATTTACTTTATTATTTAAATAATCTTCCTTGACTTTGTCACTTCACTTTAATATTTAAATAATCTCTTCTTTTCAATCACTTTGACTTCTTTGACCTTTTGGGGCTTCAAGCCAACATATGAGGGTCCTTCAACTTTGTAAGTCCATAACTCTCAAACCATGAGGAGTTATGTGACGTTCCACATACCACCGGAAATGGCATGACAAGCACTATCCATATAGGATAGTTTCACTGACAATTTCACTGATATTCATCTCATTATTCCACAATTAATCATGGGTTCTCTAACCATACTTCTAGGATAACTCAATCACAAAGTGTCTTCCCATGAGGGCTTTCACCATAAGGGGACCACTTTGGATTTCATCCATTTGTATTGTTCCTTATCAAGACAATGATAAGTCATCTTTACATCAATCCAACTATGCATCATATATCTATCCATCTTCATCTATGCATCATATATCAATGAAAACTTATTGATCCATATCCATCTATGCATGACATCATATGACTATGATTCCACTTGACATCGATCCATTCACATCAAGGACAATACATATTACATCAGTATGCTATGATAAGACATTGTTCCTTTGACATCAATCCTTTGGCATCAATGAAAACATGATCCAACAATCTCTCCCTTTGGCATTGATGCCAATACCAACATTGATGTCAACACCAATCATTGATGGAAACATATAGACAAGGCATTGATCTACATCAATAGACATATCAATCACATCAATGTGACTATTTCTCCCCCTTTGACATCAATGGAAAGGGGTATTTCTCTCCTTGGGGCAGCTTCCCCTGCCTAAACTCTGTTGGTCACTATAATTTCTTAATTGATTCAAACAATCAAGTGATACATAAATTATCAACCCAGGGAAGTCTTTTTATTTCAAAGATAACCAGGCACTGTATATGCTCAATTCCAAAGGAACTTAGAGTTGTAGTAAAGAAGCTTATACTAATCACACTTGTTTTGAATGAACTGAAGTGTTGATTTAAATCACAGGAAAGCAACTTACCTATTGCAGGTCTTAAAGATTAATCTAAAGAATCATGGATTACATTAAAATATCACTTGCAACAGGAAAGAACAACTATTCTGCAACCAGAGAACAGGACCCTTACTCTCAACAGAGACTTCAGTACTTTAACTCTGATTAACACTCTTTCATGAAAACAGTAATGTAGAGAACATTAACTCTATCTAGCAGAGAACAAGGCCATCTAATTCCTTCCTTTCTAAGCAGGAACTTTTAGCCCTATTTCTGATTAGCACACTTGTGAGAAATAATGGAAATCTACAAAGAACAGGATGTTCTGATTCCTTCCTTTCTGAGCAGGAACCCTTAAACCAGTTCTGGCTAGCACACTTTGCAGAAATAATGGAAGTCTATAGAGAACAAGATATTTTGATTCCTTCCTTTCTGAGCAGGAACCTTTAATCCAATCTCTGGCTAGCACACTTGCAGAGGTAATTGAAATCTACAGAGGACAGGATGTTCTGGTTCCTTCCTTTCTGAGCAAGAACCCTTAACCCAATCTCTGGCTAGCACGCTTGCAGAAGTAAATGGAATCTACAGAGAACAGGACATTTTGATTCCTTCCTTTCTGAGCAGGAACCCTTAACCCAATCTCTGGCTAGCACGCTTGCAGAAGTAAATGGAATCTACAGAGAACAGGATGTTCAGATCCCTTCCTGTCTGAGCAGGAACCCTTAACCCAGCCTCTGGCTAGCCTCATAAAATCATCACACAAGATTGCTAATAAAAATAATTACGAATTTCATTCAATAAACTAAGACAGAGTCAGTAGTGTTTCAGCAAAGCAGAATTCATTAAAAACAGTGTTTCAGCAAACAAAAGTTAACCACAACATAAATAGAAATTGTACTAACACACTTCTAAACTAATGGGTGAATCTTGTGATGAAGGTGGGCCCTCCCTTCTCACAAGATTCCCCTGAAACGAGAAATCTAGAGACGGATACTCAAAGCAGTCTTCTATTCATATGTCAAAATATCATATTACAATCTGGAAATGAAGTGCGTCCCTCTTCTCTGAAGCTTCTTCAATACATAAAACTTGGATCCTTTGAATGATGATTTCCTCTTATTTAAAGAGGGAACCCCTTCGATACAATTGATCAAAAATTACAATGTGTATCTGAGTCCTATATTTAGTCGGATCTACTTTCTAACCCAGGATAGGATGTCCTAGTCTCGCGCAACAGAATGCTATTACAGGAGCTGAATGAGGTATTGTTGTTATGGCTGGTGTAACAGCTTCTTCTCGTTGCTGCTGATGTTGTTTCAGCATTGCAATTCGCGGGCTGTTTCAGCCACGTGAATTGCACTCTTGACTTTGTCGGCATTCTTATGTAGGAGCGACGGTTGGTGCTTTGTTGACCGCTAACTGTAACGGCTTCCTTTGTGTTTCATTATCGTCGGTCCTGGCAGTTTCTTCTGTGTTTCAGCATCTGCAGCTCTGGACTGTGTAACAGCTCTGTGTTTTGGCATCTGCGACTCTGGACTGTGTAACAGCTCTGTGTTTCAGCATCTACAACTCCGGACTGTGTAACAGCTCTGTGTTTCAGCATCTGCGACCTCGGACTGTACAGCAACTTTTTGTTTCAGCATCAGTTCTATGTTTCAGCAACAGCGACCTTGGACTGTGTGATAGTTCTATGTTTCAGCAATGGGCCTTAAATGCTAATCTACAGTTTTGAACACTTATTCATTTCTAATCAATGGTTAAGTACGAGAGTGATGTAAAATATTATGCAAAACAGATTAAACGTATAGTAATGAGAAGGGACGTTGTATACCTTTGGGATGATCAGATAAAGTGATAGTATGAGTCTAAATATGGGTGATCAAGAGTATAATAGTGGCAAAAAGTATAGGCAAAAAGGTGTATTGTGTGGTCCTAACATCCCCCCCAACTCAAGGTGTTGCATGTCCTCAGGCAACTCACTCTGAATCAGAGTCTGGATACCAACTCTGATCATGTAAGTTACTCAAGCAGTAACTGTGGGAGGTACTGTCCGTTGGCGTTCTGAACCCTTGAACCTGTTGTAATCTTTGCCATCCTGTTGGTTCTACCTTTTTAGGCAGCTTATAACTGACTTGATACCTTTCTATTGGCAACCAGAGAATGGGAAAATAAAACTTGTACCCTATCCAATTTTCAGCACAATGTCTAACACACTGGATGTAGTTGGGTATCCTGGAAATTGCTACTTCTAGGTTGGCAGGACCAAAAGGATTGTGTTGTTGTCTCTTCTCCATGGATTGCTGCCAAAACAGGTTATTGGCCTAGAGGGCAGGAATCTCTATGGATCTGATGATGTGTTCACAATCTTGGAGCACTTCTGATTGTAGCTGCTGAACATGTTCAGTCACCCCTGGTTGTTTTAAGAACTCATAATATTGTGTGATAAAAGTGGCTACCTTCTGTGGTTCTAGTCTAATCCAGAGGAGGCGATTATCTTCATTGTGCTGAGCAGCCAAAAAGTCATCTTGCCACAAAATCTGATTAGAGAGAAAGGAAGTAAATGCTCGAATTTGAATGTCCCCAACAAGGGGATTTATGTTTAGCAACCTGTTTTCTGGAATAGCCTCATTATGAAAGTATGTCTCACAAAGGAGGTGTTGATCCTTGGTAGAGGCTGCTACAAAATTTTTGACAAAATCTGCTGGTTGTAATACTCCATGGGGTTTACTTTGTATAATGGATTTGATCTGAAACCATGTGAGTCTCTCCATAAGGAATAAGGAGTAGTTGCAAGATGGCTTTCTTATGGCCAGTGGCTTCTTCACTAAATCAAATACCAGGACCAATCTACCTTTCAATTCTTTGTTCTTCTTCTTAAGGTCATGAGCTTCCTGGCGTATCTATTCTAATGCTTCCCAATTTGAGTAAGTATGATTTATCCAGATTTGTTTGTGCACTTGCAGGTTTTTGGCTTGTGTTTCATCATATTGTTTCTTCCATTTTTGTATTTCTGCCTGCTCATCCCATAGCTGAGTCTGTGTTTCAGCGTTGGAAGTAGTGGGATGTGGTAAGGTTTGAGTAGATTGTTCCCTGGAAGTGGAGAGATTGATCTGGTTGGGAGGTGTAAATTCCTCGAGAGGCGTTGTTTGCACAGCCTTGTTGACAATAGTAGGGGCTTCTTTTGTTGCAATGCAGGGTTCAGTCTTGTGCCTGGGAGGGCCCGTTGGTTCTTGTGTTACAGCAGGTTCAGTCTTGAGCTTGCTAGGGCTTGTTGGTTCTTGTGTTGCAACAGGTTCAGTCTTGAGCTTGCTAGGGCATGCTGGTTCTTGTGTTGCAGCAGGTTCTTCCTTGACTTCAAAAGGTGAAGGAGTAGGGGCTACCCCTGGCACTGGGACTTGAATCACCTTATAGCCTATCTGATGGTAAACATCACCACATTGGCAACACATGTATTCTTTACACACGCTCTCTGTAGTCTCCTCTGACAAGGTTGTTGTTCGGGCTAAGGTGTACAAATTTAGTTCTTTTTCATATGCTTCCCTTGCCCTGGCTAATTCTTGCTGATATGCTTCCAATTGAGACTTTAAAAACTTGTTTTCTTCCAAGACATCGGCCATTGTTTGTTTGGATTGAGAGATGACTGGTTCTTGTGTGGCAGTCATAGCCTCATGAGCTAGTTCTTGTGGAGCAGCTACAGGAATGGAAGCTGATGCTTGTATTTCAGCCTCTTGGTGTAAGGAGAGTAGTGTTTCAACACCCTTGACCTCTGATTCATGAATCTCAATGTCAATGTTAGTGGCTGGTTCTTGTGTTTCAACCACTGAATGGGTAGATGGTTTTTCAGCTACTTTGCTTGAGGAGAGTGGTGTTGTAGCATTCAGAGTCTTTGATTCCTGTAATTCAATTTCAATATCAGTGGTCGGTTCTTGTGTTTCAGCCACTGGATGGGTAGCTGGTTGTGTTTCAGCTACTTTATTTGAGGAGGGTAGTGTTGCAGCATTCGGGGTCTCAGATTCCTGTAATTCAATTTCAATATCAGTGGTTGGTTCTTGTGTTTCAGCCACTGGATGGGTAGCTGGTTGTGTTTCAGCTACTTTATTTGAAACAAATGATGTATGGGCTTCTAGTTCCTGTAACTCAATATCAGTGGTTGGTTCTTGTGTTTCAGCCACTGAGGTTGGAATAGGCAAAGATCCCGGGATTGGGAAGGTTGGAGATGTATGGGGTATCAGTCGAATAGGTGGGGGATCTAGGGTAGTGGTAAGAATAGGTGGCCTTGTTGAGGCCTTTGTTCACTTTTTTCATAAGAAGGGTGGAAACGGGGGAATCTGTTTTCATTTTCGTGGAGGTCTTTCCTGAATGATGGGGCAGGGGGAATGATCTGGTTCAGAGTCATCACTGAAAATATGAAGGGTGGGAGTGGATGACTCTGGTAAGGTATGAGGCGGGTTTGGTATGGTATGGGAATTGATTGGACTGGTTGGTTCTGGAGGTGGGCTATTGGGTACTTCGGGGAAGTCTGGGGGGTTTTGCGGTTGCTGCTCCTGGGGATTTTCAGGAATTTCGGCAGCTGGTTGGGGGTTTATGGGTGGGTTATTTAGTGGATGGTTTTGTTGGTCAAAACCCCTGTGGATGAGCAATTGAACGAGATGGTGGTGGGTAAGTGATAGGGTTGGATCTTTAGCCTTTCTACAGTAATGTGCCATATTTTTCAAACAGCCCAGCAAGTAATAGGGAATATTGACCCGTCTGTTATGCCTTAAATGAGAAAGCAAAAGGAAGTCATGTTGATAGACTACCTGATATTGACCTTCACAGGTCAAGTAGTTCTTGATGAATCTGGCGACCTCCGGCCACGGGGGTGGCAGTGAGCTGAGCTGAACACCCCTGCCCTTCAATTCAATTCGTTCCACGGGCAGGAAGAAGCTCTACTGAACATTCCCGATGATATGCTTTCGGCTGAAATTTCGAGTGTCATCGATGGGGAGGCTTGAGACCTCTGATATGTCTTCTTTTGTTACAGATATTCGGATGCCTGCGATGACAGAATGGTCCTCCTGTAGATTTCGGGCGAACTGTAAGACTTGTTGTTCATTATATCCTTGAAGTCTGCGGAAGTAATTAAGCCACCCTGCCTGATGGAAGATTTGATACGTTGTTGGATAGTGTTCGAGCAGCGCTGTGGTGGCGGGCTCATTTCGTATGACAGCTCCTCCCATGGCTACTAGCTTAGTAAGATACAGCATCGAGAGTTTGTGTATCAGCTCTGGACCAAAGTGAGTTTTCCAAGCGACTTATGCAGGAATAGTGGTTAAATGCGTGAAAGGGTGGTGAAATGGGGGTGGCGGCGATGGAATCGGGTGAAATGATGGTATCACGGATTTGATGTGTACTTCCCCTCCCATCAAGTGCGGGTAGTAATGATTGCACTTGAATGGTCATAATGACTTAGAATCTTTCTCATTAACTATAGCCTAACTGAATTACATAATATTTACATACCTCACCTTACCGTTTGATTTGTTCTGCCAATAAGATGGCATGCCTGTCCGTGGTATTCCTGTCGTGGTGGATACCTTTGATCTAATAGATAAATTGTGTCGAGGTTTTGCTGACTAGGAGGACGAATTATAATCTGAAGGCGTAGAAGCTTGCTGACAGACGATGGTGAAAGATTGGTGTTTCAGCAACAGAGAAGAACGAAATAATTGTTGTAGATGAAGAACTGCTGAGGAATGGTGTTTCAGTATCGGAAGAAAGTCAAAAGTGTTGATCGGTGGTGTTTCAGCATCGGGAGAAAGTCAAAAGTGTTGAACAGTGGTGTTTCAGCATCGGAGAAAATGATGAAGGGTTGTTGGCAATGGTGTTTCAGCAACGGGAAAAGGCGAAACAATTGTTGGACGGAGTTGTTTCATCGATGAAGGATGGTGAGGGAATGGTGGACTGTAGTGTTTTGGGAGTGGGAAGAAAAAAAGTGTTGAACAGTGGTGTTTCAGCATCGGGGAAAAAGTCAACAGTGTTGAACAGTGGTGTTTCAGCATCAGAAGGGGAAAGGCGAAACAATTGTTGGACGGAGTTGTTTCGTCGATGAAGGATGGTGAGGGAATGGGAAAAAGTGGCAAAAAGGTTATTGATCTGTAATGGGGGAAAAAGGTGTGAGTTTGGTGTTTCAGTAATGAAGGAAAGGGGGCAGATTGCTGACAGTGGTGTTTCGGCAACAGAGAAAAGTCAAAAGTGCATAACGGTGGTGGTTCAGCATCAGAAGCAAGTCAAGAGTGTTGAACGGTGGTGTTTCAGCATCGTGAAGGTCAACAGTGGTGTTTCAGCATCGTGAAAGCTTGTCTCTTTGAAGTGGGATCATCCTCTTCTAGTGGTTGTGCTTCGATCGGGAATCTGCAAAAATGGACTGTAGCATGGTATTTATTGACAGGGATTATTAGTAAACAAAATCTAATCTAATACTAAAGAAAATTAGCTTAAAAGAATTAATTGCTATTAGGGGTAGAAACCCCCTCGACGAAGAGGAAATGGGCGTCTGCCATGCATGTGGTCTTAAAATCTTCTTTAGAAATAGGTTGTTGGTACAGACAGAGTCGATGACCATTTACAAGTAACGGAGTTCTGGAGTCATCGATTGTGAGGAGCCTTACTGTTCCATTGGGGAAAATTGTGTCTACTTCGTAAGGTCCAAGCCATCTTATACGCAGTTTCCCTTGAAATTCTTTGAACCGGGAATCATACAGTAGGGCCCAATTACCTTTTTGGAACTACTTGTTATTGATATTTTTGTCATGCCATTGTGATCTTTGTTGTTGAATTATGGTTGTTTGTTGAATGGCATCTAGTCTTTTCTCCTCTAGTTCATTAAGCTATTGCAACCTGGCTATCTGTGCATCAGTTAGATCAAGGTTGATAGCTAAAGCATTCCTTAAGGTTTTTATCTCAAATTCCACAGGAAAAACAACACTCTTTCCATAGACTAATTCATAGGGAGAAAATCCTGTAGTATTTCTCCAGGTAGTTCTGTAGGCCCATAGTGCTTCAAGGAGCCTGTAGGACCAATCCTTTCTACTTTCCTTCACTGTTTTTGTGAGAATGGATTATATTAATTTGTTTGTGCTTTCCACCTATCCATTGGCTTGGGGGTGGTATGTTGTAGTCATTCTCTATTGAATAGGATATTTTTGAAGGGGGGCTTTGAACCCATGAGAAGAGAAAGGAGGTCCTCCATCTGTGACTAATTCTCTTGGCATTCCAAATCTGGTGAAGATGTATTTAAATAAGAAATATATAACTGCTTCTTCAGTCGCTCTGTGGAGTGCCTTGGCTTCCACCCATTTAGTCATGTAGTCTGTGCAGACCAGTATATAAACTTTTTGATTGGATGGAGGGTTGATGGGTCCTATGAAATCTAAGGCCCATCTTTCAAATG
>ML777914.1:718464-747986 GCA_009831015.1 Picea engelmannii
ATTCAGCATATCCAGAGAGTCATCCCTTACCCCTTTTAATAAAATAGTTTTGAGAATATCCTTACTTACATTGGGATGACTGGATCTTTGTAGATTGTATTGTAGCCTTTCTACAAAGTCCTCCAGATTCTCATCTTCTTTCTCCATCATATCAAATAGCTCCTCTTTCTTTTCCCTTGTTCGGCATTAGTCCTAGTATTTGTTCAAGAATTTCTGTTTCATTTGGTCCCATGTTGTGATTACATGGCTTCCAAGACTCATAAACCATCTTAGTGCATTCCCTTTTAGTGTTGCTGGAAATAACTTTAGTTTTTGAGCATTAGAGACGTAATCATAACTTCTGCATAATATATCAAACTCAAACAGAAATTCATCAGGATCCTCTGAAGATAAACCATGAAAATTGGGTAATGCTGAGAGTGGAATGTTTTTCATGGGGGCCACTCCTCTGGGAAGATCACCAATAGGAAATCCTAATGTAGATAAAGAATTTTCATCATTTACCTCTCCTTCAGGATTTGCCTGTTCTTCGTGATGCAATTCTTCATTGTACCCATCCATGTTTTCCTTTGTCTGCTCCCTTGCTGCACTTTCTCTATCCTCAATGTCTCCTACTGGCTTCTGGACTGTCTCAGGACTCCAAACTTCTTTCCCCGTTCCAAAAATTGCTTGAAATGAAGGCTAGGAGTTCTGTTTTCGAAGGTTTGGTCGTTGAGCAGCAGATTCAGACTTTGATAAAATTTCGTCAATGTAAGTCTTTCTTCCTCCTTTTCCTTTTCCTTTGCCACCTATAGGGTTAGTGTCTTTGGGGTCTTTCATGCATTCTTTATCTAAAGAAAAGAAATCATAAGTGCTTTTGAAATCTATAGCTATCTTCCCCGACAACGGCGCCAAAATGTTGGTCACTATAATTGCTTAATTGATTCAAACAATCAAGTGATACATAAATTATCAACCCAGGGAAGTCTTTTTATTTCAAAGATAACCATGCACTGTATATGCTCAATTCCAAAAGCAACTTAGATTTGTAGTAAAGAAGCTTATACTAATCACACTTGTTTTGAATGAACTGAAGTGCTGATTTAAATCACAGGAAAGCAACTTACCTATTGCAGGTCTTAAAGATTAATCTAAAGAATCCTGGATTACATTAAAATATCACTTGCAACAGGAAAGAACAACTATTATGCAACCAGAGAACAGGACCCTTACTCTCAACAGAGACTTCAGTACTTTAACTCTGATTAACACTCTTTCATGAAAACAGTAATGCAGAGAACATTAACTCTATCTAGCAGAGAACAAGGCCATCTAATTCCTTCCTTTCTAAGCAGAAACTTTTAGCCCTATTTCTGATTAGCACACTTGTGAGAAATAATGGAAATCTACAGAGAACAGGATGTTTTGATTCCTTCCTTTCTGAGCAGGAACCCTTAACCCAGTTCTGGCTAGCACACTTTGCAGAAATAATGGAAGTCTACAGAGAACAGGATATTATGATTCCTTCCTTTCTAAGCAGGAACCTTTAACCCAATCTCTCGCTAGCACACTTGCGGAGGTAATTGAAATCTACAGAGGACAGGATTTTCTGGTTCCTTCCTTTCTGAGCAGGAACCCTTAACCCAATCTCTGGCTAGCACGCTTGCAGAAGTAAATGGAATCTACAAAGAACAGGACATTTTGATTAAGGTTAAGGTCCACGAAGTAAATACATCATAAGATTAAGGTCCACGAAAACATCCTAGATTAGACTCTTACCTTAATCTCCTCGCTGATCTACTGGATCCAATGGTCCACGAAAAATTAGTGTTTCTCACCCAGAGAAATTCAACCATCCATTCAAGCTCTCGATGGCTCCCTGCCAAAGAGTTCAACATCTTCCCTCTTGAGTTTGGTTTCTGTGAGGTGACTTCCCTCTTGTATTATTGGAAGCATATTTGTGGGATATCTTGGTGCATGCATTTGGCATATGGATGATATACATATTGGTACATGTAGTTGATGAGTTGATGAGGTGGTCATATTGTACATCATCGATGAGTCATAGCTTGATCTATAGTTGATGCATGATTGGTACACTTTTGGTACATTGTTAGAGGCACCTACTAGCAATATGATTGGCACATGTTTTATGGTGGATATGGCATACATGCATGAGGACACATCTTGATTGTAGTTCATCTTGTTGTGGTATTGGTGCATGGTTGATGCGCTTTCTTGGTGCAAGTGGTGATACATGTTTGGTGCACTTGTTGATGTATGGATGATATAGTTGAGACACTACATTGATTAAGATACATGATTGTGGCACTTAGTTCTTGGTAGAGGCATATCATGAATGATATGACACTTTTTTGAGGCACATGGTTGGCATGTTGGTAGAGGCATATGGTTGATGCACTCCATTGATGATATCTTATGGCATATGATATGGTATTGATGTACATGGGTATTGCACATGGTTGGAACATGATGTACTTGGTTGATGTTTTTTTCATGATTCTCTATTCATTGTTGACATATATTTTTCTTCATAATGTATGGTATGGCATGAGTTTGATGCATGGACAGGTCCAAGGATTGTCATAAAAAGAGCAATTGATCTATGTTTCGATTGAGCAATAGCGTTTGCAGTAGAAGCATATTTCAGTGGTAGCATATTTTTCATACTAAAGAGAAGATAGGGGGAGACATACCCATAGGGGAAGTCATTCTTCTTCCCATGATTCCAGGAGGAGAGATTTATCATATGCAAAGATAAATACTTAGAAAATGAGCCCTATACTTGGAGAAAGAGCACATATGCATAGTTCCAGGGGGAGCGATGGTCACAGGGGAAGCATGAGCGATATGTATTTAGCATTACATTAGAGTGATATCCTTGTTCAAAAGGGGAGAGATTATTCAGAGGAAGATCAAAGAAATTCAGACATGGGGAGCAACCCCAACGGGAGTTTGTTAGGACCACACAATGCACCTATTTGCCTATACTTTTTGCCACTATTATACTCTTGATCACCCATATTTAGACTCATACTATCACATTATCTGATCATCCCAAAGGTATACAACGTCCCTTCTCATTACTATACGTTTAATCTGTTTTGCATAATATTTTACATCACTCTCGTACTTAACCATTGATTAGAAATGCATAAGTGTTCAAAACTGCAGATTAGCATTTAAGGCCTGTTGCTGAAAAACAAAACTGTCACACAGTCCAAGGTCACTGTTGCTAAAACATAGAATTGATGCTGAAACACAGAGCTGCTGTACAGTCAAAGGTCGTAGATGCTGAAACACATCGCTGTTACACAGTCTGGAGTTGCAGATGCTGAAACACAGAGCTGTTACACAGTCTGGAGTCGTAGATGCCGAAACACAGAGCTGTTACATAGTCCAGAGCTGCAGATGCTGAAACACAGAAGAAACCACCAGGACCGACGATGTTGAAACACAAAGGAAGCCATTACAGTTAGCGGTCAACAAAGCACCAACCGTCGCTCCTACATAAGAATGCCGACACAGTCAAGATCCACCTTACCTAGTAGGAACATGGAGTAGATATTGAAGAGCAAGTTAATGATCCTATGGAAGAAGAACATGATGCTAATAACACAGTTGAAGAAGATGGGAAAAATATATTGATCCAGAAAACATTTAATAATGTTGGAATGGATGATCATCATCATCATCTTGATGGTGTTTTTGATATGCCTATACTTGAGAAGGCAACACAACCTCTTTATGAAGGCTCCAAAACAAGTATTATATATGCTATATTTTTGTTGGTGAACTTAAAGTTTATGAATGGTTTGTCAAACACTTGTGTCACACAGCTCCTAAGGTATGTAATATATTTTGTCACATTTAGTACATGATGATAAAGGTTTTATTTTTTCTATTTTTATTGTTAGTTGATCATCTGTAAAATTTGGATGCAATATGTATGATTAATATTCTTTACATTAACCAGTATTCATTTTTTATGTTGTATATTGTTAGGTTAATATTTGTTACCACTGTCAAATTTTTTATGTCGCACATACCAAGATTTACATGCCATTATGAAAGACATTGGAATGGAGTATCAAGTTATTCATGCTTGTCCTGATGATCATATTTTGTATTATGGAGAACATGCATCGAAAGAAGAATGCCCAAAATGTAAAATTAGTAGATATTGAACCGATCAAGTAACAAAAAATGTGCCTCATAAGGTTCTTCGTTATATTCCCATAATTCCACGTTTTCGGTGATTGTTCAGGTGCAAAAGCATAGTATAGTTTATGGATTGCCATGCAAAGACATAAGTAAAGACAATGTCCTTAGAATGCATGCAAATGGATCTGCATTTAAGAATATAGAGGAAATATGGCCCCATTTTAAAGTCGAACCTCGTAATCTTAGGCTTTCATTGGCAGCTAATGGTGTCAATCCATTTGGAGAGCTCAGATCTACTTACTCTGTGTGGCATGTTTTTGTTAACAACAATAACATTCCTCCATGGAGCACATAATGTTGGCAATGATTGTTCCGGGTATTTGTTTAGAATCATTTCTTTTAACACGATAACAACTCATTTGTCTTGTTTGTTTCATAATTATGTATTATATATATTTTTTTTACTCATATATGTTCAATTATGTCTTATAATTATGTTTGATATTTTTTTATTTACTCATATATGTAGCAATTATATATTGTATGTTCAATAAATTAGGTAAGTACCAAGTCAAATATATGAATGTATATGTTGAGCCTCTTATCGACAAGTTACTAGATTTATGGAAGAGAATCACTATGTATGATATCTCTAGACCAGTATGTGCGCAAAGGGAATTTCAATTCCATGCAATGCTTGTATGGAAAATTCATGATGCCCTAGGGATAACACATTTTTGTGGTATGTTATAACATTACACTGCACTTTAATAGTGTTTAATTTTATGAAGTTCATATCATGCATGTTTTTTAATACATAATCCCTTCATTAATCGTACTTTAAATAATTGATATAAAATTTAATCCATCTCTTCCAGGTCTTCAAAAAAAGGGTAAATTTTCATGTCTAGTGTGTGGTCCTAAGATGAAATCTCGTTTTTCAATAAATTTAGGAAAGGAGGTGTTTGATGAGTATATGCACTTCCTCTCTAAGAATCATAGGTATCGAAGTACCGAAAAACATCTTTTTAATGGGAAAGAAGAGACTGGATTAAAACCACGGAGAATGACACCTCGTCTATGGCAATTGCAATATAATAGAAATCATCATGGTATGGATGAAAACATCTATGTATCATACATTAAATGTTTGGAATATTTTATATTTTTATTTCATTTTGTTCACTATACTAATTGACAATTTTTGTTGTAATATCTTTAATTATGCTTCACCTTGAAGGTCATCATGGAGGCATTAATAATGGGGTGATTCCACAAGGAATGAAAAGTTATCCTATACAATTCAATAGGCACTTAGAAATTGTCAATTTGTTTGATAAAATGGACATCGGGAATAATGTAACAGAAACGTTATGGTGAATCTTAGGAGTGACAAAGAAAAAATTGTAAAGATTTGTAATGACATTAAGGAGGCAAGTCATGCAATGCAAAGTGTGATTCATTCAAATAGCGATAGAGACCAAAATATAAGTGCCCTTCCATGGTTATTAATAGAGCAGTAAAGCAAGGATGTAAAAGAGGTTATTCAAAAAATTAAATTTCCCACTGGATTTTCTTCAAACATAAAGAATATCCTAACAAAGAAATGTGAATTAGGTGGGGTAAAAACTCATGATTTGCATACCTTCATTAAGGTAATTATTTTGGTGTATATATTTGTATATTGGTGAAACATCTTGTTAGTGCTTTTTTTCTACTAATTTGGGAGTAAATAATGATTTTTTTTTTTTGTTACAGTATGTTCTACCTCTATCTCTCCCAGACAACTTTGACAACAATGTCAAACAATTTATATATGATCTTGGAAAATACATGAGGTAAGTGGCGATTTATATGCAAAGTGTAATTTGTTCAATTTGTTGTACAACTTATATTTCACTTCATGTGTTTTACTTGTAATGTAGTACTATATACTTTTTTGTTCAAACCTGTGATTTGCTTGCATCATTTGTAGATGGTTGTCATCTAAAAAAATTGATAAAGAAGATATAAGTATTGGAGGAGACAAATTCCTTGTTTAATGTGTGAAATGCAAAAGTATTGGAGGAGAAGAATTCCTTGTCTAATGTGTGAAATGAAAAAGTATCTACCTCCGACATTTTTCAATGCACAAGAACACTAACTCATACACCAAGTTGAGGAGATTGAAAAGTGTGGACCCATACACACAAGGCCAATGTGGATGGTTAAGAGGCACTTGAAATCATTGAAGGATTTGGTTAGACAAAGAGCATGTCCTGAGGGATATATGGTATATAAAACCATAGTTTATATTACTAAATATCTTCCTAAAATAGCTGCAAGTATTAATGTGGATCACATTTGTGATGTCAACTCCATCAATAAATTTGAAGGGGAGCACCTATTGGGGAAAGGTAGAATGAGGAAAGTGACAAGTAAGTATATCATGGTGGTGATTTATAATACATTTGACTCTCTTTTTTGCATATATCATACTTATTTAATTTTTACTCTCCCTGCATAATCCATTATTATGAAGGTATACCATGGTAACTGATTATATGTGAATTGTTTTATTTTAATACAGTTGCTCAAGAGTGGGATGCAATACATTTATGCATTGCAAACAATCTTGATTGGATGAAGGTATTGATTGAACGATGTATACAATCTAATAATGGTAGGTTATTAGGGTATGGTGTGGCTTCATTGGTCAAAGAAGATTAACGTAAAGGAGATACAAATCTTACACAAAGAGAAATTGATTTAGCTTATGGTTTAAAATATAAACAGGAAAGCATATATTCATCCCTACTATTCAGTTTTTTTTAATATTATATCAATGTATATGGCGTGTTTTTTTTCTTAATTTTCATAATTTCAAAGCATAAATATGTTTATCAATTGACAATGAGTTTTTACATGTCTGGAATAATTCAGTTGAAACACCACAATGCTATGTGGTGCAATCGCTGCAAATTTCACATCAAAAAGTTGGATGAAAAGATGAAAACTTATGATAGTGGGATAATTGTAGTGTTGTAGGTTACCAACATTTCCTCTAGAAGTGACAGACATCCAAAAGTCCTTAAAAATCGATAATATGGGTATTTGGATGATATACTTGAGTGTGACTTTAAATCCTTCAAATTAGTTTTGTTCAGTGTCAAATGGTATAGGCTACGAATGAATGAACATGATCCTAATAGAACTGTTAATCAACATGCTAACAGATTTACCATGGTTAATACAAGGAACGTTGAGTCGGGATCGGAGCCCTATGTGCTTCCAAGCCAATGCGAACAGGTATTTTATTCAGAGGTTCCGGGTAGAGGCAGTTGTTCATATGTTGTTAGATATGATCCAAGAGGAAGGTTGGTAAAGTATATTGTAGTGGAATAAGATGATATTGAAGAAGAAGATGATGTAGAGGAGCAAATAGTTCATGTGTAAGAGGAAGACGTTGAAGCATTTCAAGGAGTTGTTTGAGACAATCTTCTAGATGAAGATGATATCGACGATGTGTTAGATGAAGAACTCGAAGAGGTCAAACCAAATGTAGGAGTAAATTTTCATGATAATGATATAGATGATGATATGATTGAAAATGATGACATTGATGATGATGTTGATATGGCCAATCCTTTCAACATCAATTTTGAACTGGAGGATATAGATGTTGAGTTGGATGAAGAAGAATATTAATGATATGGAAATGTTGAAATGTATAATGAGGTATGTATTTATATGTTTTTAGCTTATTTTTCTCTTTCATTTACCTTAAATTTTTGTTTTCTTGGTTTCTAGGCTTGATTCTTACTATGTTGTTTTGAAATTAATATTTTATAGTAGATAAGTTAGGTATTGGGGAATTGAGAATGATGTGAGGGAGAGGGAGGGGCCATATGATCAGCTTCCACCTTCACGTGGTTGGCCTTGTTTAGTAGAGAATATATATTTATTCTTGAAACCAAGAGAAGCTCATTCAGGTTTGTAGACTCAAATATGACAAACAGAAAGAATTCGACAATCAAATGACAAAATTGCAACATAAATGTGAAGGAGATAAAATTATGATTATAAAAATTGCAACATAGGGTTATCATTGTATTGTGACAAGGTTTCAATGAATATATTCATCACTCATATATCATCTTCGTTGAAACTTTCCAGAAACAATGACCAGTGAAAGGCACCAGCATTAAAAAATTTTGAAACTATGCTTCTCCAAGCATGGACATGGTATGCTTTAAGAGCTCATGTACCATGCACGAATTCTAAAACCAAGAGAAGCTCATGTAGGTTTATACCATATTCATCTCCAATTTTAACTTTGGTTCGTCTAACAATTTTCAAGTCAGTTGTCCATTTTCAAGTTCATTGACTTATCATCCTTCTTAATGCATTTAAATGGGACTAACTTGATTATTCTCAAGAAAGTTTACTAGAATTTGATTTTGAAGACATAAAACTTGACCTAGATTATCCATATATTTTAGGAGGATACATAAACTCTATATCGAGGGGCCATGGAAATAAAGGGTTTATTGCTATAAAATCACTTAATTTTATTTTAAAATCATAGAACTATGGAATGAGGATATCCTGAAGAATGTTTACATTGTCCAAAATACTTTAAGAAATAAAAGAATGTAATGTGAAAACATTTTGGATATTTTTTCCTAGAAATGATTGACCTTAAAACAAAAATAAAAAATTTAGGATATATGTAAGATCTATTAGAAAAGGATGATACCTTATTCAAAGACCTTGATGAAATATATAGCATAGAGGAGATATTTTAAAGGGAAAAAAATCCCTTGGGTCAAGTAAAGAGATAGTTATAAACTACAAAAAATGATAGCTCCTATTAAAATATAATGTGGTCAAGTAATGGCATGACTTCATTAATAAAGAGGCAAAATCCTATTTCAAGTACCTTATAACTAATCTTAGAATCTACTCTATACAACCATCAATTTCTCTTAGGCCTCATACCAAATATCATCACTAAGAACATGAATGTGAAACTTATGGCTTCAATTTCAAAAGAGGAACCAAGCCAATAACAAGATTTCCATGTAGAGGTTATAAACATGACAAGTGCAAGGAGCCTAAGAACATTGAAGAGGTGGAAGAGAGACTATATCTAGATGCATCGCAAATATGAGTGTACGATTGCAAGATAGGATTTCAAAGATAGATTGTTTGTAGAATTCAAAAGAGATTTTACAAGGAGGAATAAAGGGTATTTTTTATTGTGGTCTTAGCCACCGAAATGGTATGTCTAAAAGAAGGATGAAATCTAGTGCAAGTCTTGATATATTTTGGAAAAATAGTTACCCATCGTCATGATGAATTGTATAATCACAAATAACAAATTGGTTTT
The DNA here is from genome assembly GCA_009831015.1 of Picea engelmannii. Taxonomy (NCBI): domain Eukaryota; kingdom Viridiplantae; phylum Streptophyta; class Pinopsida; order Pinales; family Pinaceae; genus Picea; species Picea engelmannii. The sequence goes on from ML777914.1 coordinate 728,000, forward strand.
AGAACTAGACTTTCCTTGAATAAAATTGTCTTATCAGTTTCACATTATTAAGATATGACTACATTTTCAAATCAAGACATAAATGTAGCATCATCAACCTAGATCATTCAAACTTATTTTCAAAAGTCACCACATAATATTTCCCTTATAAAATGTGTAGGGTTTTAATGTGGAATTATATAGTTAAAAGTGGCTTATTTGAGTAAAGTTCATTTTTAGGGTTTCTCACAATTTAGACTAGTGATATGACCTTAAGGATAGTTTGTCATGAGACTTAACCTAATTCCAAAACACTACCTACCTCTAAACCTATTTTGAGGGAGATAGCTTCTATTGGGAGGTTGGACCCATCATGTACTGTAGGGAATTTGAAGATTCATGTGCCTATTCTTAGACATAAATACATAAGGTGGTGAATGAAATTAAGTTTAACCAAATATGGCAATGTTAATAGTGCATATACAACCTAATGAAGTATCCAAAAATTATAGATGGGATTTACTATATAAACATTAAATGTGGCAAAACCTTTACATCATCCTAAAGACCAAACCATATATTTTAAAACAAGGTACATTTAAACTATGAATAAGATGGAACTAAAGTATTGGTTATTTATCCTCATCATCTATGTAAACCCAGCTGACTCTATAAAACAGAGAACCCTATGAAACAATAACCATACGACAATAGAGATCCAATCCAAGTGGAGGTTGTTAGTAGCTAGCCATGTGTTTTCAAGGGAAAAGTTCCTTACTCAACAACAAGGTGTTCATCCCGATGTAAGGTCATTGTCATCATCATCATCATCATCATTGTCATCCTCATCCTCATCATCGACATTGTCATCATCATCATCATTTTCATTGTCATCATCATGATCCTCATTGTCATAATTGCCATCATCATCGTGATCAATATTGTCATCATCATTTCCATCATCATCATTTTCATTTTCATCATCATCATCATTTTCATTGTCATCATCATTTTCTTCCATTGTCATTATCATCATCGTCTTCATCATCATTGTCATCATTAGTGTGATCATTGTCATTATCAGTGTACTCATCATCATCATTAATGTCATTATCATCATCGTTGTCATTGTTATCATCATTCTCTTTGTGATCATCCGTGTCATCGTCATCGTCATTGTCATTGTCAAGATCATCATCATTTCCATCATCATCATCATCCATTGTCATCATCGAAATCATCATCGCCATTTTCATTGTCGTTGTCATCGTCATCGTCATCATCAATGTCATCATCGTCGCCATCATCGTCATCGTCATCACTGTCATCATCGTCGTCATTGCCATATCATCGTAAACATGTGACCTCCAGGGAGTAAATTCATGTTCTTAACCGTTACACCCACTATATAATATATATTAATTATTATAATGTATTTATTATAATATATATTAAATATATATAATATATCTATTATATATAAATATATTATATACTATTATATTATTATATAATATATATATTATATATAATTATAATATATATTAATAACATTTATAATATATATTGATTTAATATAATATAAAAAACAACAAAACATATATACAATACACATTTCATTTTTATTTCAAACTTGCGCCCATGTGGAGACCAAATGAGCCCGACCGTGAATAGAGAAGGGAGAGACAAGGAGGCCCTACCCACATCAAAGAGTTTGATTGCAAATAGAGAAGGCCAAGACAAGGAGGCCCTACCCACAGCGCACAAGGTTGATACAAGGAGGCCCTAGCCCACATCACACAAAGAGACAAGGAGGCCCTATCCCATAGCATGGAAAGCAATAGAGGAGACCCATCCACCCTTAGAAGAGACAAAGATGCTCAGGGGATCACCAACAATGAGGGAAAAATCAAAATTTTTCTTCCAGAAGTATAAATGGTTACCCTCCTTCTCTAATTTCTCTAATATCTTGTTTTTCTTGTTCAAATAACCCAAACTCTCATCAAATTTCTTCAAATTAGTATAATGCACATTACCCATGAGATGAAGAGACATGGCTATCATAATATTCTTTGGAACCTATTTTAAATATTCTAAGTGCCCTTTTGGCATAAGAAAGAATAGTTCCAGGTCCCATACCTACCGATTTGAACACTTGCCATGTTCAAATAACCCATATTCTTTATGCTGGACCCATAAATGGCATAACTAGAAGATTGAAGGCAGTACATTCCTAGTGTAGAGTGATAAAATGAAAAGAATAATACCATAAAGACGGAGACGAAATGAAACTTGTATATTTTTCAAGTGTAGTAGAATACTTGTAAGAGATTTTGATGCAAAACTCGGCAATTACATCTTGCAGTAGTAACATAACCATTTGATAAGTGTAATCCCAAAACAACTATGGTGAGCTAGATGGAAAATTAATGTTAGTGGATTTACTATTTAGTGATGTAATGCAAGGAAAGATTGTCTCAATTCTCAACCTAAAACCCTAATTTATGCTTCAACATTTGGGTTCTCCCTAGCTTGAAATTGGCTTTAAATACTTGCATTAGTGTTTAATATCAATATGCTAACAAAATTTCAATGGCCACCTTCCTTATTTAATTTTTTCAAAAGAGGGGAAAAAAACATTGTATTTCAACAATACAATTCCAAGAAATACTAGTACAATGAAATATATCCATATATGCAACCCAATACACAATTTAGTTACAATAACAATCTAGCACACTATAATTCTAATAACAATTTAGTGGAACATAAAAGATTCACGGTCAATTCCTCTGGAGGTATTGAACCTATGAACTTCTTGTGAATAAATTCAACAATTCTTTAGGTTGCTAAAACAATATATAGATCTAGTAAATAAGTTATTCCTATAGCGAAATGATTGTTTTTCCAATAATAAATCTGATAATATTTCGCTAGAAATAACAAATTTTCCAACTATAAGTTTGATTAAACTTTGGTAAAAAAAATAGATGTAAAAACAATTCCACCAAAATTAAAATGTTGTACATAATGAACAATGTTGTAACCAAAACGAATTAAATTATCAAATATTTAAGGAAAGATGTAGAATCCTTATATGAACACATTTTGAACCCAAAAAAATGTAATACACAGTTACATGAATTTTTAAACCCCAAGGAACAAAAACAAAATGGGACTAAAGTTACTTGATTTTTTATGTTTGCCACATACTCAATAAAGGGAAACAAAATGGAGGAAAATATTAATTGTATATCTCCTTGACCATCTCATTTTGAGAATCTGAGATCCCTCGACCATGGGTATCATAATCATCAACCATTAACTCTTCACGATGGAAGAGGTCATATAATCATTTAACATTTCTTTGTCATTGGAAAAGAAACTTTTGTTGTAATACATAATTGTTTATCTAGGTACTAGAATATGAGAGTGGAGGATAGGATAACAATGATCCAGGTGGATATTGGTGGCCACCCACCTATTCCAACTGACTCTTATTGACAGTTTTTAGTTCATCGCATTCTTCTGTAATTCTTTGTAATTATGGGTTCTACACTTTCGGGTTTGTTTGAAGCCCTACACAACTTCCAGGTGGAGATCGGTGGCCACCCACCTAATCCAACTTGCTTATTTTGGATATTTTAATGTCAACGCATCTTTTTGTACTTCCAGGGCCATTTTGGGGCCCTAAAAAGTGTTTTTTTGGCTTGCCACAATCAAACTATAGACAAATTCAGAATTTGATGGCGTAATGTGTAGTTCTCAAAAATACCTTTCCAACGGGCTATCACACGCCTAAAATGGAGGCCGTATGCAAAAGTTACGACCCTGGGAAGTTGAGGTACCAACTTACCCATCGAGGCCCACATAACTTTTGACGTTTCATCTCCTAGGGTTAGGTTTTTGGATGTTTAGGGTTTTGCCATTCATGAGTAATGTTAAAAAGTCCTCTAGAGCCTCATTGTGATTATTCTTCTCATATGGATGCATGTAGCATCTACATCTCTTATCAAAGATAGCTACCACCATTCGAGCAAGTTGTTTTCAATTCTAAAATTATTCATTTTCAGCCTATTTTATTTATTCAATAGAAGTTATTGTTCACTGGATATCTATTGTTGTTCTCATTATCTTTGTTTCATTGTATTCAATCTGTTATTCTTTTCATTCCGCTCATAAATCTGGATCAGTGGTATCATAGAAGTTTTCTCTTCATTTATTTTTCTTCATGCATGTCCCTGACAAGATCTAGGTACAAGAAGTTGGGACTTGAACCAGTTGAGAATTTGCAAGTCTGGCCACACCGAGCCCGAAAACAACACATGGGGGATGAGAAGAAAGATGATGGAGCAAGAGATAATTTTAAAATGTTGCTCGAGGAAGCCCTTACGCGACAAAGGAACAAACTGATGGATAACTTTGCATAGATCCTTTGGTAGTTGCCCACATGAGACGCATCTTCATCAAGCATCCATGCAACCCCCTTCAAGGTACAAGTAAATTTTGATATTCCATTATTTGAAGGACTGATAGATGTAGATGTTGCAGATAAATGGTTGAATCTGCTTGAAGGGTATTTTTCGGTCCACAATTTTTCCGACAGGGAAAAGATTACTTTTGCACTCCTCAAGGTCATCCCGGATGTTAAGGATTGGTGGGATACTTACTCTAAGAAAAGGGCCATAGAGGAATATGCAATATTTTTGGTCACCCCCACATGGGATTCCTTTATGGATTCCATTAAATAAAATTACTACCATGTTGGAAGCTATGAGGACCAGTACACAATATGGACCACGCTGCGTCAAGAAAGGGACTAGACAGTACCAGATTTCACCAATATTTTCCATACCCTATGCACCAAATTGGGTATCAAAGACTCTAGACAACAACTGGTGCTCAAATATCGCGGTTGTCTGCATAGATACATTCAAACAGAAATGGATTTTTTGGACATCACATCATTAGGTGTGGATTATAGATATGTTGTCAAGATCAAACAAAAATTTAAGCAGAAGAGGCGAGAGTTTGTATCTGCAAACTCCTCATAGCCAAAACAGGGCAAAGGTAGCCCCAACCCACAAAACAAGGGACAGAGCAAAGATGGTCGCTCTCAAGACAACCGGTCCAAGCTGCAGCCCAAGAAGGGTAATGAGAAGTTGAAGAAGGAAATGGGAAAATGGTGTGAATACCATAAAATCCATTGACACAACACCAAAGAATGTTGCTCCAAGCAGTCACTGGTGGTCAAGCTAAAAGCTTCTGAGTCAGAGGAAGATTCTAACTCTGAATCAAATCCATAAAGTGGGAAGTCGATCATCTATGTTGAACCCATTGTCAGTGTCACTACCACCAAAGTCCAACCAAGAGAACCATAAGAATCAGAGGAAGGGGAATGCCTCTTTCACTCATAGATGTGGGTAAAGGGGACTCCGCTACATTTCATTGTCGATAGCGGTAGTCAGAAGAACCTGATTTCAGCAGAGGTAGGCAAGCGGTTGGACCTGTCGATAACACCACACCCACATCCCTACATCATTGGTTGGATTTTCCAAGGATGATATCTTTGTGTTAGCCAACAGTGTCATCTTCCCTATGGCATTGATCCCTTCAAAGACGAGGTATTGTATGATATCTCTCCCCTTGAAGTTTGAGATGTTATTTTAGGCCAACCAAATTTGTGGAAGCGACATGCTTTGTATGAGTCTATACCCCACAGTGATATTATTACTATGGGTATACAACTGTACAGGATACCAAAGGTAGTGCTACCTACCGTTATTTCTTTAATCTCTATTAAGCAATGCAGTGAGGTCATTTCATATACCGGGAAGTTCGTCTTCTTTGTGATCCATGCTTGCAGTAAGAAGAAGGTCGTCGACACATCTGTGACCTCTACACAAAGCCTCTCTTTGTAGCAGAAGTAAGTGGATGGGACCGTGGAACAGTACAGAGACATCTTCTCCTCATCCATCGGGGTACCGACGCACTGCCAAGTCAAGCATCCAATTGATCTAACCCTCATTGCACCACTGTCTAATAGACCAGTCTATCAATTCTTGTTGATGGAAAATGACGAAATCAAGCGCCAGATCCAAGAGTTGCTTCAAAAGGGGAACATCTGATCCATCTCCTCCCCTTGTGGAAGCTTGATTGTGATGGTGGAGAAGAAAGACGAGACCTGGAAGCTCTACATTGATTACAGAGCATTAAAAAAAATCACAGTCAGGAACCAATACCCAATTCCCCGAATTGATGACCTTCTTGACCAACTCAAAGGGAGAAATTTCTTCAACAAGGTTGACCTAAAGTATGGCTACCACCAGGTTCCCATCGAACCAACTAATGTATGGAATACAACTTTCAAATCTAAATAAGGCCTCTTTGAATGGTTGGTCATACACTTTGGATTAACAAATGCACCAGCAACTTTCATGAGATTGATGGATGGTGTATTGAGACCCTTCACCAACTCTTTTGTGGTGGTATATCTGGATGACATCCTCATCTTTAGTAGAACTTGGGATGAGAACATGTATCATATTCAACCGGTTTTGGGCACTCTGGGGCAGCACAAGCTATATGCCAACTTGGAAAAATGCTCCTTTGGCATGAACATGGTCCAATACTTGGGCTACATTGTTGATGAGCATGGGGTACATGTGGATCTAGCTAAGATCCAAGTCATTCGTGATTGGCCAACCTCGACCACACTAACCGAGCTTCGGAGCTTCTTGGGACTTGCCAACTTCTACTAAAGGTTCATGTTGGGATTCTCCCATATTGCATGGGCCCTCAACTAAGTAACCAAGGGTAGTGGCAAGGAAAAATTCACATGGGGGCAGGGACAACAACAAGCATTCGATGATCTGAAGCATCGGTTGTGCTTAGCTCCAGTACTCTCCTTACATGATCTGCACAACCATTTGAGATTGAGATTGATGCCTCTGGCTATGTTGTAGGTGCAGTTCTCACTCAACATGGTCATCGAGTGGCATACCATAGTGAGACACTCTCAGATACTATCCGGAAATACCCCACCTATGAAAAATAAATGTATTCCAATGTGAAATCATGTCATCAATGGAAACATTACATTATGGGAAAGGAGACAAACATCCACACGGATCACAAGCCTCTGTAGTTCATACAGGCATAGGGGAAGTTGCGGAACGAACGCCATCAAAATTGGTCCACATACCTACAATAGTTCCATCTCAACATCAAGCATAAAACAAGGAGCACAAATCGTGTCATTGACTTCCTCAATCTCCCTCCCATTGTTGCACCCATCATAGAGCTCCATTACTATGGGCATGAGACATTTGAGTGGCCCCAGCTTTATCAGTGTGACCCTGACTTCGCCACCACCTATCATCTCTTGGGTACAAGAGTGAATGTCACTAATTTTCACATATAGGATGAACTATTATTCCATCTGGGCCACCTCTGTGTTCTCACAAGCGAGCATGAAAACATGATTTGGGAGTCTCATTACAGTCGGACAGCAGGAAATTTTGGCGTGGAGAAAATTGTGGTCGTTCTACATAAACATTTTTATTGGCCAAAAGTTCGACAAGACGTCAGCAAGTATATCATACCTTGCACTGCATGTGCCATTGCCAAGCCATCCATCAAGCATCAAAGCATATACACCCCTCTTCCTACTCTCGATAGGCCTTAGTAATCCATCTCAATGAATTATATGTCTGACCTTCCATCCACCAAGCACGGCAATGATTATGTATTTATGGTGGTTGATTGGTTTTCGAAGATGGCCATTATCACAGCCTGCAAGAAGAGCATCACAATGATAGATACTGCCAAGCTCTTCTTCGAACGAGTGTGGGTCCATTTTGGGATACCACATACCATCACCTCAGATTGAGATAATAGGTTCCTCATCACATTTTGGTCAAGTCTTTGGTCATTGTTGGATACCAAGATCACTAAATCCAGTGCTTTCCACCCCCAAATCGATGGCTAGAAAGATATTGTTAATCAGATGATTGTGCACATCTTGAGCATGTACAACTCTAAGCATCAGTGTACATGGGATGAGAGTCTAATTTATGTTCATCACAACTATAATAGGTCTCTCTATAGCTCCACCAGCCATAGCCCATTTCAAGTGGGTGTAGGATTCCAACCCTTGGGTTCCATTGATGTTGCACTACCTCTTGCAACCACACAGGAAGAATCTTCTCATGTTCAGTCTGAGGCCAAAAAAAACACTAGATTCATTGAGTGGATTCAGCACATCCGCCAACAGGTCCATGATATTTTGCAGAAATCCAATGCTAAGTACAAGTGTCACCATGATCAACACCAGGTACCGCACCAGTTTCAGGTGGGAGAGAAGGTCTAGTTACATTTGCAGAAAGAGCACCTTACAGGGCCCCATCGGAAGCTTTGCCCACTTCACTATGGGCCTTACACTATCACCAAGGTTGTGCGTAGAAATGCTTTTGATATCAACACTCCACCCTTCCTTGTCTTGCACGTGGTGTTCATTGTGGACCTACTTCAGCCATATTTTCCAGCATTATTGGACACCTTAGAGATTGCAGAATAGTTTACACCAACAGATCTCAACCTTGACAGCATGGAACATGCATCCACTGATCATATAGTGGACGCACCAGTCAAGGGCACTTGCCAGCAGAGGTTCCAGCTTTATTGGGTTTTCAAGGTAGGGAAGCTCCTCCACCAAGGAAAGTGGCTCACCCGAGGCCAAATTCAGCAAAATTTTCCTCACTTGATGGGGGCAATCAATACAATGGAGACCATTTCTTCCTAAGGGGGGATCGTTGATCCAGGTGGATACTAGTGGCCACCACCTATTCCAACTGTCTCCTATTGACAGTTTTTAGTTCAGCATGTTCTTCTATAACTCTTTGTAATTGGGATTATACACTTCTGGGGTTGTCTAAATCCCTACACATCTTCCAGGTAGAGATTGGTGGTCGTCCACCTAATCCTTATTTTGGATGTGTTCATGTCAGCACATTTTTCTGTACTTCCAAGTCCATTTTGGGGCCCTAAACAATGTTTTTTTGGCTTTACATAGTCAAACTATAGATGGAATCATAGTTTGATGGCATAATGTGTAGTTCTCGAAAATACCTTTCTAACAGGCTATCACGCGCCTAAAACAGAGGTCGTATGAAAAAGTTACAACCCCACGAAGTTGAGGTACCAACTTACCCATCGGGGCCCACATAACTTTTGGCGTTTCATCTCCTAGGGTTAGGTTTTTGGATGTCTATAGTTTTAACATTCATGAGTAATCTTAAAAAGGCCTCTGGAGCCTCATTGTGATCATTCTACTCAGACGGATGTGCATAGCAGCCACATCTCTTCTCATATATAGCTACCACCATTTGAGCAAGTTGTTTTTAGTTTTGTAGTTTTACAGTTTCAACATATTTTATTTATTCAATAAAAGTTATTGTTCACTGGATATTTTTTGTTGTTCTCAATATCTTTGTTTTATTGTATTCAGTTTTTTATTCTTTTTGTTCCACTCAAAAATCCAGATCAAACCAAGAGCTTACCAAGACCTGATAAATGTGCCAAGACCTAATATGCACGAGTCCAAGTTCCTCATATGCAGCAAGACTAGCATCTACAAATAGGAAAATCCATAGAGGGAAGCATTGAAAAGAGCCTAAAACCCCATATACATCCCTCATTCTCACCCTATGAAAGACAAAAATACTCCCACCTCTGAATATGGGAATTAATGAAATCAAAATAACAATCAAATTTTCCATTAACATTCTCATATGCAGCCCTATGGGAATTGTCCTTGAATCTTGATATGTCTCATTTGACACTTTCCTTTGGTTTTTTATTCCACATGTGACATTAGATGGAAAATAACTCTAATCATAGTGTGTGGTTTCATGAACTCAGGGGATAATAATTTGATTAATAAACCCATTTTTATTTCATGTTCCTTGAGGAAATCATGTGGCTTCATTAGCTAATCCATCTGCTCAATTGTTGAATTCTCTTAGGATGTGAAAGAATGAGACTTTGTCTAAATTCTAAAAGGCATTTTTTAATTTTCAATATGATTGAGGCCAACTAAGAGTCTTTTGGAAGAGATTGATGTATTAAGGTTTTCATAACTAACCTAGAGTCTCTAATTATCACCAAGTATTTCAATATAGAGTTGAGAGAGATTAACCTAGAGTCTCTAATTACTTTCCATACTCTCCCATAAAAGAGCTTGTTCGTCATTTTTCAATGATTATTGAGAGTGATTCTTTTAACTTATCATTTGCTTTTGAATGCATCCTCTTTGATTGGTCTTTTGCTTCATACTTCTTTCTGTCAAACATTGATTTCTTTCATTTCATTTGAAAGTAGTGAAGCATAAAAAAAATTCATGCGTCATTGCATTGAATCAATGAAAGAAAAAGAGAATTAAAGAACTTAGCATGCATTGGCCTTGAAGTTTGGAAGTGTTTTTCTTTGATAATTTGGAAAAAGTTTGGAATCTTGATTTTAATGAAAACGAATTGCATTGAGTGTTGCTAGAATTGATTTTGTACTGATTGTTTAAGTGTATTAGGAAAAAAAAGAAAATAACTCCTCTCCCTTCTATATACAGAATTCATCAAAAAATAGTGATTGCATCTCATTCATGGGCATCCCTTCTCACACAAGGGTCAATAACGAGGTCACTTTTGGACTAGTGGAGTAACTAACCCCGCTTCGTTAGTCTTGGTGGTGAGGTTTACACGTATTACAAATGGTGTCGAAAGGCACTTGAGGATCACTTGAGAAGATTACCATCCTTTTCCTCCTCAATCACTCGAAGACCATTCTCAGGGAGGATGTTATGAATGAAGACAATTACTCTGAAACTGGGAGTGCAGCTACTCCTTTGATTGTTCGCTCTAAGGAACATAGTTTTCAGGAAGGTTTTGTCCCTCTTGTAAACACACATTTAAAAACCTCTCTTGATCCACTTCTTGTAAAAGTAAACTCTTCAGGGGATATGAAATTTCCTTTGAAGCCTTTCCCCTGGTTGGAAGTACTTTATATGTAGTACTTCCTTCCATTGTGCATTACCTCCAAAAAATAGATTATATATACTCTTTGGCCCCATAGCCTTGTTCACAGTGTTGGTCTCTCTAATATTAACACCTCATGCTGCTTAGGCTTAATATTTGTCAAAATTGAGAGAATAATTTGTTTCTTTGTTTATTATAGATAACTAGGATGGATTATTTTACCTGTCTCCAAATTGAGGGATTAATTTACTAATGTGTGCACACATAGTTCAGTGGGATCCCCTTGGGAAGACAAATTGAGTTTAATGGTACAATTGGATTGTTATTGGGCCAAATTTGTTTAATGGGTACAAGTGGGTTCTTATTATCATTTGGCCTTTATAAGGGTATCCTTGCACCTAATTTGCCAAGGTTTCATTTGAATGCACTCACAAATTCAAGTTTAAAGGTAGGATGGAAATACATATTAACCACAACAATGGAAGATACTTTAACATTTTTAATCCTAAGATAATTAAATAAATGAGACTCTGCATAAAAATGTAGAAGTCCATGATCATCATCATCACTTTCACTATTTCCACAGATTGACCGTTTTATGTTTTTTAGCTTTTGATCTAAAGATAGAATCCAAAAAAATAAAATGTTATAGTTGTTCCCCTTTGATAATTTTTAATCAACACCCCTTATATATAATTTGATACTTTGAGAGTGGGGGTATCCCTACATGTGTGATAGAGCCTTCGACACCCGAAGAAAAACCTTCAACAAGGTCAACTACCTCTTTCTAAAATAATTCTATAGTAACTAGAACATGAATCATCAAAGTTGATTCCCTCTTTTTGAGAGAATCCAACAACCTTGTCTTAGTACTCTTCAATAGTCCCATCAGCTACAAACTTGGAATCTATCACTTGTTTAAGTTTGCAAAGAAATGAGTGTGTTGAGAATTTTATTGTAATAACAAAATTCACTTGTAATATTATGTTCTTGTGGCTTCCTCGAGATTTTCATCACATCCTTTATGACACTCGCTAACTATTTCTCTAATTTGATGGTGTTATAGGATGCACAAGAAAATAGGTATTTATCATATCTATCTTCATTGAGTGAGGGAATTTCAAGTAGAATAGAGGAAAGTGAGACATCTATTATCTCTAACATGTGAAGATCAACTAGAGGTGAGAAGATCGGAAGAAAATTCCATAGACTCATGGAATTTGTTCTTGCTAAAGGGGGTTCATGTTCTTATGATGATGAGAGGATAGACGACATCGAGGTTCCCTTGAGGTACAAACATATAGTGAAACAATAGGTACCAAAGGATCTTCCTTAAATAAACATTGGTTTTTGTGTCAATGAAAGGATATACCGCATTTCACCATCATCATTACATGGTTTGGGGCTATTTTCCATGGATTTCATAAAGGTCTATTATGACATATTAAATAAATTGATGGAGTATGTCAAACCCTGTTAGATCTACAAATATTGGATATGGCTAGTCCAATATACAAAAAGTATGTGAAGATATGGTGTGGCTACAAATTATATACATCTAAAAGACAAGGATCAAAATAAAGGAGAAACTATGTATATTGATAGAAGGCCAAAAGAAGCGGGGAATATTGTAGGTTTATAAATAGTACATGACCTATGATCACAAATAAGAAACCTAATTGTATATTTGAGGGGCGTGAAGGAAATTGTGTATCCGTATGTGTAATAAAATCAATAGTTGCAGGGGAAGATTTGTTGATTGATTACAATTTGAATTGGATAGATACAGACGTTGTTATTATGGGGGCGGTATGTATACTACTTTACCCAACCTATAAGCAATGACTCTTATATTTTATGATTTTCACTATGTTCTTTAGTCACTCTTTACTTTGATGTTTTCAGCATGCCATGTTTTTGTCCCATGCGTATTCATGAACTAACTTTATTTCTCATACATTTTAATTTATTATAATTTTTTCTAATTCTAATATACGCTTGTCCCAAGGTGACAGGGGGAAGGAAACAACCTCATAGTAGTCCATAGATCCTCCTAATGACATGGTTATTGAGGAATAATTTTTTTCCTCCACGGACCCAAAGCAAACAATAAGGAAGATTGTGATAAAAGCAAACAAGAAACTCCATTCTTTGATTCAAATTCGGCAGCAAACAAATGAGATAAAAGAAAGAATTAATGTATTGATGGACAGAATTGAATTCTATGGGGTAAGAAAGATATTCAATTATCCCATTTTTGTATTTTGGATATGAAATTGTATACTCTTACAAGTCCTTCATTAAAAACTCTTTATTTTTACAGGATTTTTATGGATTTTTTATCCCCAATATGTGCATACAGAAGTCGATGTTGGTATCAGAACGATCGCTACACTGGCACATCATCATACGGGTACACCCCCAGGTTCAGTGTTGATGTTTATACTACACCAGTCTCTCAAACTAGTACACCCCCTAGGGTCGATGTTCATACTACAGTACCTGAACTTGACCATCACATGCCACAATCTGCATGGGATGTTGTGGATGCAGAACATGGCATTGCACATTTTGAAGCATGATTTCCAAGATCTTCCTGTGTCACTAGTAGGGGAACACTACAGGATACATTTTTGGTAGACAATGAGCTCATCCCTATGAAAATAGAGAAGGTTCCAGGTATTTAAGATGTTCTTTAATTGGTGTGTACATTAATCTATTTGAAATTTATGTATAATGTGTGATATTTATTTTAAACTAATGATAATATCATTTTGTAGGAAACGACACATTTTATAGACACATGGATGACATGGTCTTGGATATATTTGGGACCATCATACGCACAAGGTGGAATTCCCAAATTGTGAAGTTAAAATATGAGTTCATTAAGAAGTTGGTTGGCTTGTTCAGTGAGGGTACCTTCAATAAATTTGGAGTCTCCTCAAAAGCAAGCGCACATTTAAAATATCTGCGGGATCAATATAGTGTTCATCTACAAAAGAACCCTAGGTATGATCATCCTCCAGTGATTCCTAAGAGGGAGTGGAAGGCCCTACAGGACGATGCAAAGGAGAATATGCTCAGAAAAGAAGGGAAGACACCACCCAGCTCAGGAAGGTATGAGACACTATTAATAATGTAATTATGATTATTCATCGTCATTGTGACATCTAATTATGTATTTGAAACTTTTCAATATAGGATCCCAGACACATACAAAGCCACCAAGGCCAGGATATAAAGCATGGGAAGCATGGACTTGGACTAAGTGGTTACTCAAAATTGGACATACGAGTTGTAAGTATAAAAAAATCAATTGGATCCAAATAGTATATTGTTAACAATTTTAATTTAGTTGTACATAAGAAGAGAAATTCATGTTCTTTTGCAAAATTGCAGAGCATGGAGCACAAAGAAGCTCCAACATAGGAATACCTCAAGATTGATTTCAAGCATGGCTTTAAATTCGTGGTTAAATGCGGAAAAATCTTGGGGGAAACACAACCTTTCAACACTCAAATCAATACTCGGGTAAATAAAATCAACGAAGATTATTTATAGTTTATTACTTGTACAATCTATTCATTATTTTTTTTTACCATAAAGTATTGTGTTTGTCTGTTTTATGTAGGAAACCAACATAGAAACAAGTGTCCCAACTAATGGAACACAATCTACTGGCGGTGGAGTGCAACCTAATGAAAACGGTGTGCAGTTCGGTACTAGAGGTACTTCATGTGCTATAAAAAATGTAGTATGGATTACACTTAAAATTATTTTATCACAAATGGTGTAGTAATTATAACCTTTCCTATTTCAACTCCAAAGTATGTAGAGGATGAGGCTAGACAAGAAGACGAACATATGGTTGAATCCCAAACTATTATGCTTGCCTCTGTTACTCAAGAAAGTAAAGATAACTCTAATGCACTTTTTATTAATGAAATACTTGTAATAATAATAACTTCGGATATCAATCTAACGTTTCTTTTTTATTGTAGTTGATGATCTGTGCCCCTCCTTGTAACACCCTCAACGTCGTGAGTACACGACCAGGTCAACAATAAGGCATGCAGAGGCCAAAACAACTAAAGGGGAAGAAGGATCTAACGAAATCCTTTCTCAATTCATATCAAAAAAAAAGAAGCCAAAAAAGAATTGATTGTACTAGTTATATAATACAAAACATCATGTACCATATTCTAAAAACATATTTTTGATGATAAAAATTGACCTGAAGCATTTTGTGTCTATGATTAATGAATGAATGAATGAATGTTATATCTTAATGAATCGTTGTTATATGTTTCTTTATGCACATATGTCAATGAATTACTACTATATGTTTCTTTATGTGTCTTGTAGATAGATTGGGTACTGGGGAATTGAGACTAAAGTGAGGGGGGGGGAAGGGACATAAGAGCTTCCACCTTCACATGGTTGGCCCTGTTTAGTAGAGAATAAATTAAGATTTGGATAATCTTGGATCAATCCTCCCTAACTTCAACAGAGCAACAGTGAAGTTGATGTTGACTTTGTTTTTTCTCCGCCAAAATGAGGGAGGTTTGCTCCAAGATTAGACTACTCCAATAAACTATTCTCGAAACCAAGAGGATCTCATTCAGGTATTCATGCACTCAAGTCTTTTTAATTATTATTTAGTCATAAAAATGTTTGTTAATTTATTTTTTTATTTTTTTATTCTTAGTATGATGGTTAAATTTCTAGAACATCTAATGGAGGAGATCTATTGGAGCAGCATTAAACAAATATCATACAACCATCGAATATCTAGGTATTTGAGTTGTTATTCCATTTCTAATTGCAATTTATTTGTATGATTCAAATGATTATTTATATTGTGAATATGGTTCTTGTCACTCACATTATTGTGAATATGGTTCTTGTCACTCACATGCATTCATTTTCTAGTCCTCACTTCCCATATCTATTTCATATCTTTATTGTCACAAAACTTTGGTTGTTTGGTGATTTTCATAGTGACTTTTTAAAAATATAGGATATCTCCCAAAATATAGACACTTGGTTCCAAATAGTAAAGGTTTCCATTAGTGCCCAATTGATATCGGTTAATATTGTTTTCTTTATTCAACAAGTTCCCAGGGTTAGAATAGAGATGAAACCCAAAATAAATTCTAAGGAAATGTAGACATCACTTCTACATGGCTACCTCATATAGAGAGGCCAATTGTCTACATAAATAAAAGAAAATGAATTTATCCAAAACATACCGGGGAAAAAGGGAAGGGTGCATTGGAGAGCCATAAATCCTAATCCAACTGTATTTTTCATCCACAAAGTAATATACTTTTCCATCTAGAAAAATAATCGAATCCTCGGTAATGTGGAAAGAGGTATGATGTGTGATGTATATTCTCATTGTAAATATAATTTTATGTCTAACCCTATAAAAAAATTCATACTTGGTTTCCTTTATGAGGTTGTGATATTGGAATTTTACTAGATTTTGTTCATGCTTCACTTGCCTGGATTTTGGAAACCCTAGGTCCTAATTCTAGAAACATAACACAGTTGACAAGAAAGCAATGGCATGGAAGTTTTTAGTTTCTTGGAAATTCCTAAGTGGATGGTCCACAACAATTGATTTGACAACCCTCAACCAAATAATGTATTTTTTCCCTCCTTAGTGAGCCAATTGATTATAAAGAAGAATTTGCTTTAGAACCTAGTAGTGGTTTATTTCCCCCAATTTTACATAACATCCAAACCAAATATTTATATGGGCAAGAGAATATCTCTAGTTCATATGGGGGGGTGAAATATATGGGCTCTTTGACCCATTTAATCAAGAAATTATTGTCTTGTATTGGAATGTAGATTCTCCCACCAAAACATAAATGAAACATTGAATTGAATGCAAAAAAAATTATGAAATAGGGTGTCTTACCTAGTCTCTAACCAAGATCCATCATTGTTCCTTAATGACATAATGATTTGCAATACACTATTGAATGATTTCCCTTGAATTAATAACTTTTAGGAAACATGCATATTTCACTGTCTTGGATATCCATGCTACTTTATTATTGACCTACTTTGAGATATGTAATTTTTTATCCATAGGAATATGTCATTTATAATGATGAGGGAATTACAAGTATCTATAACAACGAGGTTTCCTCTTCAAGTAAGGATCGAACAATGTTGAATTACCAAAATATTGCATGGTATATTTGTTGGGTATATGTGGCCAGCATTGAAGGTGTTTGGTCATGGGATTGTGCATTTGGTTTCAATTTGTTAATGGAGGTCAATCCCACCATGTATTCAACACCAAATCCACTAAACCCGAGTGAAATGGACAAGGTAAGCTCTAAGCAAGGAAGAAGCTTGCATTTATTTTCCATTGTGTGATGTTTACATGGTAATTAGGTCGATATGAGGCTAGGGTAAAACTATTTGTGCATTTCCAACCTCCATTAAATGATTAATTCATTCTTTTCTATTTTGGGTAGGAACCATTTTTCATAATCTCTCTATATCTCATTGTTTTGCAACAAAATGCACAAAGTCCAAGCTCTACTTGACCTCTTTCACTTCTTTATGTATGATTATGAGCATTGAAATATATAACTTTAATACTTGATATATGTGGCATGTGTATGAGAGAGAAAGTATGTTAGGCTTAAACCCGAATATTTTTAAACCCAAATCTTTGCTTCCTTACTTTGTTGCAACATATATGTTGAGGTTGATTTCAACCTACGTATGAATGGATTAGTTATGGCTTGAATGGTTATCCACTAGAATCAAAGTGTGCATACATTTATGCACAAATTGTGGAAAAATATTAACCTTGAGGGAAGAGTTGGGGCATAATGGGTAACATATTAGTATTTTTCATTGCTTGTTGAATGCATTCCTAGATGGTGTTTGAAGCTTGATATGGAAACCTCTTTGAACAGGTAAAAACCCAATTTGAGACATGCATTGAAAACATGTTATAAGGATACATTTAATTGTACACTTAGTACAAGAGCTACAATTTTGTGCCTAGACGCATATTGATGGATGTACCCTTTTGAAAGGTTGGTGAAATTTTAATATGTCTACTTAGGTCCACATGAATTTGAATATATTATGTTCATGATCTAGTACATCACTAACAAATACGTATTCATACTTCTAATTTGACTACAAGTTTTGTGTGTATTTTCTTTAGGAACATGAAAGTTTTCAAAACTTATGTCAAGAATTGGAACAAGTATAAAGGGTGCATAGCTGAAAACTAAACCATGAAGGAATCCATCAAATTTTGTGTTGAATATGTGGAATGTATGGAATATATTGGAAGTGTGCCTAGTAGAAATGAGGTTTAGGATAATGAAGAGGGAGAGTTTGTTCATTATCGGATGATCTTATCTAGTGAAACTTCTATTGAATTAGATGATACCAGTTTGTTATAAGCCCATAAGTGGGTCTTCTACAACACAAATGAACTTCAACCTTAGATAGAGTGAGTAATAAGCATGACCTTATAAAACCAATTTTTAGTAGATTATATCAAAATATCTTGAAGACAATGTTCATTGACATGAATGGGAATTAGGATGCAATTGAGTTAAATCTCTAATACAAGCATCCAAGCCCAAAAGGATGAAGCTTTGTTACAAAAGCTTGACAACCAACAATTTAGTGATTTGTATCATTGAACAAGACTATTATGATATAGTTTTAAATTGCATGGTTTTATAACGACATTTAATAATTTACAGGTGGAAGGAAAAGAAATATTTCCAATACCCTTAAATGGTTGGCACATAGCCCAAGGAAATATGAAACCAAGTACAAGGGATACTTAATCAATGGGTGTAGATTTCATATTAAAATCATAAAGAATGTTAGAACCACCCAAAATAGTGTCATGTGCATAGATGCACAAAATTTAATAAGGTCAGGTGCAAAAAACAATAATCATATACATTAGATGATAATATATTTTGGAGTGATCCAAGAAATAATCACATTGGACTACTATTGTATGGAGTATCCCTTCTTCAAATGTGATTGGGAAGATGTATACAAGAATAGTGGAATGAAAACTAATGAAATTGGTTTCGCAATGGCGAATCTAAATGGATACTTAAGAAATCATTATAGAGTGCAAGATGATTCAGTAAATATGATGAAGTTGTAGTTGATGGTGACATGGATTATGTTCGACTAGATTGTGAAGGCACATGTTTAGATGTTGATAAATAAGTAGTATTCATGATCTATTTATCCATTCTCATTTAATTTGTATCCATGAAAAATAAAATTACATTTTCATACTCTTAATTGTTTTGAATGTACCTATACCAATTAATTTACTATATGTTTACTTGAATTCCATTCTTAAGTTCTACTATCTACATATTGAAAATGTTTTTGACATAACTTTTGAATATTCTCAAAGCCCACCCTAATGTCCTTCAAATTTTAATGTATATGAAAACAAAAACTATTGAAGATGTTCAAGGAAAGTTATGTTGTGGCTTTGTTTATGTTCAATATAGTACTAATGGCTTGTGATATCTATTGTTTTCAGTTTGTTATGTGGTTCTTAGAACCATAAATTGTTTTTTTCAAAGGATTGTATAAGTGGTAGTTTTAAAATGTTCTGATTTTTACCCTTTTGTGAAAGATAGTGGTAGTTTTTGTATAGATAAAAAATGATACTTTTTTGTGTTGATAGTTGGTTATTCTTAGGGTCATTGAAATATGAGGTTGAAAGGTGTAAAGGTTTATCCTCCTTCCCTATTACTTTGTAAGTGCATAAGCACATTATGAATGTGATTTTTGTTCTCCTAGAATAGATGTTCAAGATTTTTCAATTATATATGTTGAACTCAAATCTACTTTTTTTGAATTTCTTTGTTCTTATTTCCACCTACAGGGGTGGTTACGAAGTTCCCTTAATGACACTTACAAGGTACTTAAGGACATTTTTA
>ML777914.1:752252-797855 GCA_009831015.1 Picea engelmannii
CCCCCCCCCCCCCTCTCAGTAATCCAACACATGTTTGGTCGAAGTACCGATGGAATGTTGTCGAGACAGTGATGTACAGTCGTCAAATTTTGTCAAAATTCCAGCAATGGCGAGTGTTCATATCAACACTCCCACCACCAATCATAAGAGTCTAGGGTTTTAATATTGTAAATTATTAAAACCTTATATCACATTGGGTTATTGTACTCCGAATTTTCGGACTCCCAACCTTAGCTTCCTTTCTATTATTTTGATGACCCAAATCTGAAAGGGTCTTAATATGAATAATTATTATAAATATATTCAAAACTTCAATGGCCATCGCACTCTTAATACTCGTTCCCTTAACTTTATTCCGACTGTAAGTCAGAAAAGGACTTAATATTGTATTATTTAGCATCTTGGGCTCTCATACTCTGAGTTTTTAGACTCAAACCAGGAGTGCCCATTGCAACTGTCTGACAACCCAACTCCAAAAAGATAATGGTTAATATTATAAAATATTTGTATAACCTTATAACGCTCAAGCCTTTGCATCCCGAGCTTTCAGACTCTAAACATGTGCTCCCATCTCCATCTTCTGATGGTCAAACTTAGAAGGAGGCAAGATATAAATTATTAATAATTATAGTATTAACATTAACACCATAGTCCAGGATCCAAGAGGGATTTCTTTTTTTTTTTAATTAATTTTATACATTAAAAGGAAAAGGAAAATTATAATTTTCCATACTTCAAACCTTTAGAAATATAAATTACGTCCTCAAGGAATTCCTTCGGGAGGCGACTTGTGCATAGCGTAGCTTGGAAAACTAGGTAAACTTAGCATAGTTAAATCCTTTACACATAAGGAAGGAAATTCCAAACCCCCATTACTCACGCACTAGGTAGAAAATTTCTAGTTTGTAAATATGATAATTTAAAATTCTTATTATTCAAATAATGGAGCATATAAATGGTAACTTTGAAATTTTACCAAAGCTTTTCAATCTTTACCATTTGTTTAAAATGTGCCCAGAAACATATAAATACATGAATGCATATATTTATTCAGGAAATATTTGTTTGTTTAAATTATTTTTCAATAACAATACATTTCTTGGAGGTGAAGTTCTCCATGGTAAAACAACGGATTTTACCACGGATTACTAATCCCCTAATTACATGCATTTCTTTCCTGTTTTTAAGGAATCTTTACTAAGTCCAAATATTTCGCCTTTGGAAATTAATTCACTGTTTAATTCATGGTAAGATTTATTTCTTACCAAATTCAAATGGGATTTAAATTATTCTCAATGTTTTAAATTCCAAATTTCATTTTACTTCACATTAGGAAATTGGGTTTTCATTTCCCACTCCTTCCTTATTACTAAATCTTAGAATACTTTACCTCTTGTTAGCATTTGGGCTACTTTCCTAAGGCCCAAACACCATTCTGACATCCTTTAAATTTTATAGCATATAGGCTTCATGAAAACTTAAAATCATAAACATTTTTATGCAAAATTCGACCTCTTTTTTTTTCATATTTTTTTGTAGAGGTTCTAACTGTTTAATTTTTCTCACTAGAGTAGAATATGGGTTGTAGAACTAAATCAGCATCAACATTCTCACCTAGAAATATTCTTTTAAAACACAAGTAGTTTAGAAGTGAGGATGTAAGTCAAAGTGAAATTTAGTTGAAAACATTCTCACAATTTCCCTTAAATTTCTCAGTCCATTTTCAACAGAAAGCTAAATTTACATTATTATTGTAGCATCCCTAGCCACCACCAACTGGGTTGTGCCACTTAAAATTATGAACTTTGATACTAATTTAAATCACTTTGTAACGTCCTCATTATCAGAAACTCAACAAATTGCTCTTGTAACATCCCCATCCCCGAGTTGGGCCATGCCACACAGAATTACAAATTCTGATACCATTAAATTAAATAATAAATTATGCATATGAATAGAGTTAAGCGGAAATAATAACAACATGCATGCAACAATAACAATTCATATATAGAATTTAACAACAGATATTCCATGACAGAAAAATCATAATTGCACACACATGGTAACTGAAATAAGCACATGAAAGACACTTATCTCGGGAAATAAACACCAACTGCATGCAGACCTTCCATGTTCCTCCCAACCATAGACCACATTGGTCATAATCTCAGTAGTGGGTCACCCCCTAGCTGGATCTAAACTCTACTAGGTCAAAGGGAATATTAGGCCAGTCTAAGGTTTGATAAGCAACATAATTTCTCAGTCCAAGGTGCCCAACTGCTGCAACTAGACTACAATATCACATTCCCCACATGTTTGTCCCACCCCAGGAAGCGTGCCCCTTCTCTTCCCAACAATCCCTCAGCTTCCCCACTTCCCTTCTAGGGCTTCAGCAACAGGCCAGACAGGAATTCTTAGAGCCCTGTAGCTATTTCCCAACGTACTCGAGAACAATTTTGAGTAGTTTCTCACCTAGAGAAACTACTCATGGGCCTGACAACCCGCTTCTTCGACCACGGGCCTGACAACCCACCTCTTCGACCTACAACAAACGAGGTATAGGTACGGATGGTATTACTGATGAGTGGATTGTAGGAAATCATGAGTGAATAATGAATGAATAATCCTAGAATCATAGGAAATATACTAAATCTCCCTATTATATATATGCATGTGCCTTTTATGACACATGGCACCCAAGGGGCTCCCTTGTCCCCTCTTTTGAAACTTAGGATGTATAAATGTATATCCATACTTTAACCTTTTAGGAATATTAATATAATATTCCAATGGGATTAAGCCCCATAGCTTAGCCCATTTTCCAAGACTCTCAGCCCCCTTTCCCTTTCTAATGGAATTTAGCCCCCATCTCTTTTGTGTGGTTGGTCTGCAGCAGTGGTGTACTTTATTAATAATATGAGTATGATTTACAATTTACAATATAGGTATGTTGGCCTTTAGTATCTAGGCTCTCTGGCCTAATAATCATATAACCATTTTTTCCTATAATAACCTGGCTCACCAGCCTATAAAACACAAACATATATACAAAGGCCCCATGGCCTCAAGATCGCACACTCAAACCAGTGTGCACGGAACTCTAGGATGTGTGCACTCTTCTTTTGGTGCGTCATCCTCACGCACTTACACATGTGTGTGATACATTATAAAATGTGCACACTTATTTGGTATGAGATTCACGCGCATTGACTCAATGCACGCAAAACCCATAACATCCCCAGCCACATGTTGGGGTATGCCACACGAAAAAAAAAATGGAACTGTATAAAATATTAAAACATATAGAAACTCTGCAAATGCCCAGATTCATAGAGAATAATAATGAAAATACACATGCAACACACACAGGAAAAACCCATAAAAATAAATGCATAAATAATAATGCAGGAATGTAATTTAACACACAATTGACACTTTTCTTGGTAAAAATATCATCAACTACGTGCATACCTTCCATGTTCCTCCCATCCTTAGACCACACTGCTCAAAACTCTCAGCAATGGGTCACCCTCGAGCTCGGACTAAACTCCACCCGGGTAAAGGAATTCCTAACCAGGCTGATGTATCTCAGACAACAGGAAAAACTCTATCACAGGTGCCAACTTGAACTAACAACCTGCATTCCCTCATTCCCCACATGCATGTCTCACCCCAAGAAATGTGCCCCTTCTCTGATCAACAGTTATTCGGCTGCCCCACTTCCTTTCTAGGGATTCGACAACAAGTCGAACAGGAAGTCTCAGAGCCCTGTAGCTACAATTTGACACCTTCAGGAAATTAATTTCCAGCAATTATCTCACCTAAAGAGGATTGCATACAGACCTGACAACCCACCTCCTCAATATCCCACGGGCCTGACAAATCGCTTCTGCAGTCCAGCTCTTAAGTTAACCAGGTATAGGTACAAGTATGATATTGGTTCGGGTAAGGTGCAGGTACATTGCTAGTAACAGAAAGGTACGGAGGACAACAGAAATCTGTGAGTGAAAAATGGTGGAATGTTGAGAAAATAAACTAAGTCCCAAATATATGTATGCATGTTTCCAACTTGACACTGGTCATGTTGAGAGCTACTTTGGCCCACTTGTCCCCATCCTTAGAACTTAGGATAAAATCATTATCCATACTTTATACTTTAAGAAATATTAATATAATATTCCTATTTGGCTTAATCTCCCTAGCTTAGCCCCTTATCCTTAACGTTTATCCCCCTTTCCCTAACTAGTGGAGTTTATTCGCCCATACTCTTTTACATGGTTGGTATGTCGTAGTGATGTATTTTTCATTAATATTTTCGTGTGAATACATTTACATTTGCATTACATATATATTGTCCTTTCTGCATCCTGACTCACCAGCCTAAGTACATTTGTATTTACATTTACAATTGGGGTTCGACCTAAGGGTATTATATTCCCCTCCCCCTTATTTATGCATTTTCCTCAATGCAATATATACACATATACAACCAAAATTTCAAAAATCCTGAAAAATATGTGGGTATTCTTCCTGCATAGCATCCTCATGCTCCCAAGTTGCATCTTCAAGACCAAACCAAGTCCATTGGACCTTTACGAGCTCTATGGCTCGATTCTAGAGTTGTTTGATCTTCCGGTCTAATATGCACACCGGATGCACTTGAAAGGCACCTTCTTGCTCCACTTGAATCACATTCCAATCAATGACATGATTAGCACCAGGTATATACTTTTTGAGAAATTATACATGGAATACATTATGAATAGACATTGATGCAGGAAATGCAATCATGTATGCTACAGGCCCAATCCTCTCTAGTATTTCAAACGACCCACAATAACGAGCTTCCAACTTTGAACAATTTCCCAACTTCAGGGAACTTCTGTTGGATTTTACTTTCAAGAATACATGGTCACCCACTTTAAATTCCCTATGAGTTATTCCCTTATCAGCATAGTTTTTCTTCCTGTCTTGAGCAACCTTTAAATTATATTTTATTTTCAGCATTTGCTCTTCCATTTTCCTAAGTAATTCTAGCCCAACCACTACTCTATCTGCTAGGTTGTCCCATCTTCCTGGTGTGTTGCACCTTCTTCCATAAAGTGCCTCAAATGGACTCATATTTAGAGATGCATGGTACCCCTTTTTATAATCAAACTCTACTAAGTGTAGGTAGTCTTCCCATTTCGATGGTTTATCCATTACATACATCCTCAACAAATCCTCAATCACTTGATTCACCCTCTCTATTTGTCCATCTGATTCTAGATGTTAAGTTGTGCTAAAATTCATTTTTTTTCCAAATCCCTTAAATAATCCTTTCCAAAAATTTGATGTAAATTTTGGATCTCTGTCAAACACAATTGCCTTGGGTATACCATTTATTCAAGTAATTTCTCTCATATAAATATCAGCAATGTTGGATGCCTTATGAGTGAGCTTTACTGAAATAAAATGGGCAGCTTTAGTAAGTTTATCCACCACTACCATGATAGAATCATGTTGTTTTTTTGCTCTAGGCAGTTTGGCGATAAAATCTAATGTTACAAGTTCCCATTTCCACTCAGGATGGGTAATGGTTGTAGAAAACCAGTTGGGTTTATATTTTCAACCTTGACCTTTTGACACTTCAAACATTTGGCAATAAAATCAACAACTTCTTTCTTCATTCTTGGCCAATAATATTGGCTCTTGACAACTGCAATGGTTTTTTGATAACCTGGGTGCCCAGCATAAGGTACATTATGCATTTCTCTCAATATCAGATTTTTCAATTCCTGGGAATTTGGTACATAAATTATACCCCTATACATGAGAATGTCATCATTTTCTAGCTTATAGTCTTCAATTTTTTGTTGCAAGATACCTTGCTGTAATTTTGTTATTATTTCCATGTATTGCAAATCTGATTTTGCATCCTCTAAGATTTTGTCTTTCAAATCTGATTGGTACATGCTAATGGCTATAACATGCAACTCATGCACCCTTCTGCTAAGTGCATCAACCACCTTGTTCTCTTTCCCTTTGATATGCTTTATATCAAAGTCACATTCACTGAGAAATTCTAACCACCTGCTTTGCCTAGCATTTAGAGTTGGTTGTCCAAATAAATATTTCAGACCATTATGGTCTGTCCTCAACTCGAACCTTTTCCCCATGAGGTAGTTCCTCCACATCTTCAAGCCATGCACTATGGCTTCCAACTCCAAATCATGAGTAGAATAGTGCATTTCATGCTCATTCAACTTCCTTGATTCATAGCATACAACATACCCATTTTGACTGAGGAGTCCACCAAGACCTTATTTACATGCATCAGTGCATACAATGAAGTATTCATTTGGATCAGAAATCCTTAGTATTGGAGCACTTGTTAATAATTGCTTCAAATGTTGGAAACTATTTTCACAATCCAATGTCCACTGAAACTTCACCCCCTTCTTTTGCAAGGAAGTGATCGAGTGTGTAATCTTTGAGAATCCTTCAATAAATATCCTATAGTAGCCTGCAAGGCCCATGAATCATCTGACCTCTGTCACATTATTTGGTGTTGACCATCCTCTAATGGCTTCAATCTTTTCAGGATCCACTGCTATCCCTTCCTCTAAAATGATATGTCCCAAATAATGAATTTGCTTCTGATAAAATGAGCACTTTCTTAATTTAGCATACAACTGATGCTCCCATAATACCTGTAATACCATCCTCAAGTGTTGTTCATGCTCTTCCTAAGACTTAGAATATATAAGAATTTCATCTAAAAATACAATGACAAACTTATCTAAGTATTCTCTAAAAATACCATCCATTAATCACATGAAGACAGTTGGTGCATTTGATAACCCAAATGGCACCATTGTGAACTCATAATGCCCATACCTTGTTCTGAAGGAAGTCTTGTTGATGTCTTCTTCTTTAATTCTTACTTGGTGATAACCTAACCTAAGATCAATCTTGGAGAATATTTTTGCATCTTTCAACTGATCAAAGAGGTCATTGATCCTTGGCAAAGGATACTTATTCTTCATAGTTACCTTGTTCAACTGCCTGAAGTCAATGCAAAGTCCCAATGTTTCATCCTTTTTCTTTACAAATAATACTAGGGCACCCCAAGGTGATACACTTGGGCGTATATACCCCTTATACGATGAGTACACCATAATTGAAGGAATTGCAAATGCAACTTGAAGAAGCTCTTAAAGTTACATTTGCAATTCCTTCAATTCTAGTGTACTCATCCTATAAGGGGTCTTGGATACTAGAGCTTCTCCAGGCATCAGATTGATGCAGAAATCAATGTCTCTTTTAGGGGGTAATCCTAGTATTTCTTTAAATACATCTTCAAACTCTTTTAGGATTGCATAATATTCAATATTTGACACCTTATATTTAGGTGTCTCTTCCATATGTGTTGTAAATATTTGACACCCTTTTCTGCAATGTTTCTTTAGTTGTAATGCTGAAATTTCTCTGACGGTTATTGCCCTGGGAATTCCATGTATTGTCCTTAGGTTCCCTTCCTCATCCAAGCAAGTAAATGCCTTATTAGAATAGTCTAGGATATCATAGTGTTGGTCCAACTAATCCATACCAATTAGATAATCATAGAAACCTAAAGGTATGATGTTCAAATCTGCCTTGGTGCTCAGTCCATTCATGTCCATTGGACATGCCTTAACCATCTCATTAATTTTTCTCTTAGCTCCGGTAGCGAATTGCACCAACCAAGATTTTTCAATCTTGATTCTTGGAAAATTCAATCTTTCCACCATCTTAGGATCTATATAACTACAACTAGCTCCTAAATCAATTAAAATAACAATGGTTTGGTTGTTGATCTTACCTTCCACTTCAATCATATGTGACTAAAACTCAACTTTCTTGTTGTCCAGGGCTGCATAGATCCTAGGTACATTTTTTCCCATGTCCTTCACTATATTAGCTTGATGTACATTGTGAACAGTCCTCACTTTTTCACCTCTGTGAGGACAATCTCTATACATATGATCTCCCCCACAACCCCAACATTGAATAGGTGGTTGTCATAGTCTTTTCCCCACTGTCTCGGACATTCTAGTTTCTCTAGAAGCCGGTTGTCCCTGAGGATTATTTATGAAGAATAATGGATTAGTCCCCTTTTTCCTTTGTTCCTTCTTGTTTGTCTTCTTGTATTCCCAATATTTTTGGAAAGTTGGCCTTCCTTTATGTTGATCATAAAGGCATTTAGCTCACCTTATGGTCTCCTCCAATGTTTTAGGATCATCATATTGTATATTGTCACTGATAAATGATGGAAACCCACTCATAATACCTCTGAATTTTAACTGGTTCTTCCTTGATGAAAGAAACATACTCTAGAAGTTCTAAAAACCTTCTTTCATATTCATTTATGGTCATACTCCCAAGCTTGAGTTCAAAGAACTCCATTTTCTTGTCATAGTATCTCTTGGTCGATTATCTCTTTTGAAAATACCTCTTGAATTCCCTGCAAGTAACATTTTTCTCATCAATGTGTTGAACCTGAACAAATTGGTCCCACCACATGGATGCCTTTCCCTTGAGCTGATAGATGGAAATTCTTCCTTCTACATGTGAAGAGTAATTATGCAATTGAAAATACTTCCTCATGCCTAGCATCCATGTCTCTGCATCTTCATCCTTATTGTGCTCACCATCAAAAGTAGGAGTCTTGATTTTGTTCATTTCTCCTTGTAGCTCATCCACCCCAAACCTCCTCTTATGTTTCCTAACATGGGATAGACCTGAGCTACTATGTTCTCTCTAGTGGAATGCCTTTGGGAGTGATGGTGATGTCTGCCAACACTTCTTATTCTTCTCCTCTCATCTTGAGACCTGTGACTTCCTGATTTTCTTGAGTCGTTCTCCTTATCCATCTTTTTTTCTATCATGTCCAAGCTCTACATTAACTTTATGTTGAAGCCCTCTTGTTGCTCCTTGGATTTCATAAGCCTTTTATTATTAGCTTTATAACTTTGGACATCATTTTGCAAACTTTTAATGGTCTCTACCAAGTTCATGTTTTCTTCCTTTCCTTCTCCATGCCATTTGAGTTTGTACCTTCATTACCTATATTGGCATACATCCCTCTGATCTCATCTTCATGGTTGTAAGCCCCCTGTGTATTTTCCATGATTATGAACTTTGTTATGATCCTGTTTCGATCTCATTGTTTTTAACTCTGCAAAATGTGCAGCCAACAAAACTTGTTAGGCTAATTGATTTAACAAATTCATGAAATTATGTGCAATTTTGGTTCAACAATGCATAAGAATTTTTTCTTTTGATTTCATGAAAAATTGACTACCTAGATCAATTTTTTGGGTGAATAGTTACATTCTATTGTCCAAGACCTTTCCAATGCCTACTTCCATGCTCAATTCTGAGTCTTTAGCAGAAAATTATGGTTATTTGAAAATTGTCCATTAATACTTCCCAAGATTTCTGCATGGATTCTCTACCCTTGCCTTGGTCATATAGGTACTTAGCCTCTTGGATGTTGTGCATGGTATTCACTTTGTCCTTTCTATGAGGGAAATCCTTGTATAGGTGATATTCTTCTGGAGCTGCATTAGCTCTCGGATCCGTGTTAGATCCTCTCTTAATGTACATAGGCCCTTTTTATTTCTTTATGCAGGTCCAACAAAACTCGTGGGTGCTTTACTATAATCCCTTTTCACCTAGAATCAAAACCATAGGTGCTAGCTCATTTTATTCGATAGAAATATCACGTGATCGCGAGCTAGAACCAAGTGCTCAACTAAAAGGCGCAATCTAGAGCTCATGGACTTCGGCGCTTCGTGAACATTCACCTTTTCAACACTCCAATCTCTTGGAGTGGTTACCGATCGAATTTGGTCATAAAATGACTTTGACCGACGAGTGTAGGTCTTATCCCTATCCTTCCTCTCTTCAAACTCTTACAGCCTAATCTAAGAGTTAGCAGGAATTCTCTTCCATCCTCCATGATCTATGGTGGAGATTCACTTCAGGACTCTGGGATTTGGGATTTTCCATGACTCCAACACACAAATCTCCCAAATTGTTGAACTGGCGAACTCCCGAAGAGTTCAAGGATCAACGTTCCACTCTTTTCTCCTTGATCTACGGCTGAGATAAAATTTTGGACTCTTGGACTCCGGGCTTCAGGACTTCCATGACTCCAACATGCAAATCTCTCGGACTGTCAAACTGGCGAACTCCTGAAGAGTTCAGGGATTAATGGTCCACACTTTACTCCTTGATCTATAGCTGAGATCAAATCCAAAACTCCAGAACTCTGGGCTTCGGAAGTTTCTCGACTCCAACACATGCTACTCCTTGAATAGTCGAACATCAAATTGAAATCGACAACTCACACTCCTCCCACAGCCAACGGCTCTGATTAACTCTGGGATTCGGGCTTCAGGGCTTCTCGCTCCAAATGACCACCACACTTATGAATTTTCGAACGCCGAACTAAAATCAATGGCTCACACTCCTCCCACATCCAACGGTTGTAATTAACTCCAGGATTCAGGCTTCAGGGCTTCTAGCTCCAGAGGACCACCTATAATATCCCCAGGTAGAACCCCAACAGTAAATGTAATAATGTACTTACGCTGGTGAGTTGTTTTATATCTTTTGGCTTGCATTTTCCATGGTGTAGTGCGCGCATGTACTGTGTAGTAAAATGATGCACATTCCAAGATACCACGCATAGAAAACTTAAGTGTGCGCGATATTGAGGCCAGGGAGCCTTTGTGTATATGTTGTGCTTTATAGGCTGGTGAGCTAGTTATTATAAGACTAGGATGCTTAAGTTTCGAATTAGGCCAGAGAGCCTAGATGCTAAAGGACAGTGCGCCTATATTTGTATACACCTCATCATTAATATAAAATACATCACTGTGCACAGACCGACCATGATAAAAGAGATGGGGGACTAAACTCCACTAGTTAGGAAAGGGAGGGCCAAAAGTTAAGGGAAAGGGGCTAAGCTAGGGAGCTTAAGCCAAAAAGGAATTTTATAGTAATATTTCTTTAATCATAAAGTATGGATAATTATTTTATCCTAAGTTCTAAAGTTGGGGACAAGTGGGCCAAAGTAGCTCCCAACATGACAAGTGTCAAGTTGGGGACATGCATACTTATTGCGGGAACTTAGTTCATTCTCCCATCTTTTCCATCATTATTCCCATTCATGCAGCCATTATTCCATGATCACTTACTCAGTCAGTTATCCTCCATACCTTGTTGTCATTGTACCCGAACTTGTATCCATAGCCATTCATGTTTGTGTAGCTGGTTAGATTGGGAGCTGGACTGAAGAAGCGAGTTGTCAGGCCCGTGGGATACTGCAGAGGCGGGTTGTCAGGCCCGTGGGATACTACAGAGGCGAGTTGTCAGGATCATGAGCAGTTATCTGAGCGAGAGAATTGTTGGGGATTGATTTTCGTAGGTGATAAACTGCAGCTACGGTGCTATGAGACTTCTGGTCTGGCCTGTTGTTGAAGCCCTGGAAAGGAAGTGGGGCAGCCGAAGGACTGTTGAGCAGAGAAGGGGCACACTTCCTTGGGTGGGACAGGCATGTGGGGAATGAGATGTTGTAGGTTGTTAGTTGAGTGAGCACCTGAGATAGATTCTTTCTTGTTGTCCATGAGCCTTAGCCTAGATAGGATTCCCTTTACCTGGGTGGAGTTTAGTCCCAGCTCGGGGGTGACCCACTGTTGAGAGTGATGAGCAGTGCGGTCTATGGCTGGGAGGTGCGTGGAAGGTCTGCACACAGTTGGTGATATCCTTGCAAAGATAAGTGTCAACTGTGTGATAAATTTATATACTGCATTGTTATTTACATGTTTATTTTTATGGGTATCTCTTGTATTTGTTTACTGTTATTTCAGTATGAATCCGTGCATTTACGTAATGTATTTGCCTATTTATGTTTTATATATAAAGCTTCTGCAAGAGCACTATGTGTATGTTTTAATTGCATGCAGTTCATAAAATTTATATGGCAGAACTCAGTTGGTAAGCTGGGTATGCTACAGTATGCTCCACAGTGAGAGAACAAGAGTGTTCTTTGGAGTAGCGTGGCCCGACCATGGGTGGTCGGGGATGTTACACCACCATACTCTCGAACTGTTGAATGTCGAACTAAAATCAACGGCTCACACTCCTCCCACAACCAACAGCTATGATTAACCCTGTCCTTCATGCTTTGGGGCTTCTCACTCCAGACAACCACCATACTCTCGAATTGCCAAACGTCGAACTGAAATCAATGGCTCACGGTCCTACCACATCCAACAACTGTGATTAACTACGGGCTTCGAGGCTTCTCGCTCCATACGACCACCACACTCCCAAACTGTCTAATGCCAAATTGGCAAAGGGAGAAGATCTACGGCTGAGACTCTCCTTTGATCAACGACTAGGTTTGACTCTAGTACTTCAGAGCTTTTGGACTTCTCACACAAAAACAACTTTCACCCACAATCCTTTGGATAGTCGAATTTCCAAATACTTGGAAATCCATGAATACGTGTACCCAACAACCGACAGTCAAGATTTACTCTGGAATCCATAACTTCGGAGGATTCTCCACTCCACACAACCACAACCAATTTCTCCCAAAGTGTTGAATCGTCGAACCACTCGGGGATCCAATGGCTTGCACTCTCCCAATGATCTATGGTGTAGATTCACTCTAGGACTTCGGAGCTTCGGGAATTTTCATACCAAAATAATTTTCACCCACAATCCTTCGGATAGTTGAATTTTTGAATGCTTGGAAATCCACGGATGCCTGTACCCAATAACCGACGGTCGGGATTTACTCTGGAATTCAGGACTTTGGGGGATTCTCCAGTCCGCGCAACCACAACCAATTTCTCCCAAAATGTCAAATCGTCGAACCACTCAGGTATCCAATGGCTCGCACTCCCCCAGTGATATATGGTGTAGAGTCACTCTGAGACATCGTATCTTTGGGACTTTTCATACCAAAATAGATTTCACCCACAATCCTTCAGATAGTCGAATTTTTGAATACTTGGAAATCCATGAACACATGTACCTAACAACTGATGGTCAGGATTTACTTTGGAATTCGAGACTTCGAGGGATTCTGCACTCTGCACAATAACAACCAATTTCTCCCAGAGTGTCAAATCGTTGAACCACTCACAGATCTAATGACTCGCACTCTCCCAATGATCTACGATGTAGATTCACTCCGAGACTTTAGCACTTCAGGGATTTCTCCTCGTGGTGACACAAGGGTTAATTTTTCTCGAAGTGTCGAAACTCTGAATTGTGATATCTACGACTCACATTCCATGATGTGATCTATGACTGAGATCCACTCTGCTTTGGCCAAGACTTGCGGCCTGAGAACTCCGATCAATGGTTCTTGTTCTCCTACGCTCAGATCTAACGGTTGAGATATGATCTCCTCTACCATGCGCTCTCCTCTCATCTAGGTTTGATCCAACAGCCCAAATCTAATCTTGCAGCTCAAATCAACGGTTGTTGTGGTTTCTCTCCTCTGTGGCTCTGCTTCCCTCCAACTGAGGATTTCTCAATATTTCAAAGGCTCGACCCTTGATCTCTCCACTGCAGGGTCGACTCATTGGCCTCTGCTTGCTTTCTTGAACCGCTACGCCTCCTGAGCATTTGAACATAGATAATGTGTTCTCTCAACGCCCTCCTGGAACCCTATAACTTCAAATTCGACCAATTCCATATCTAAATTTGCTAGAATAGATATTAAAATAAGAATATCTCACCACTTGGAGAAATTTCTCAGATTTCCCATGAATTTAACAACATAAATTGGGGGTTTTTCCCAATTCCACTCAATTTCTTCTGATTTTTACCATGGACGCACTGTGACTTGAAATTTGGCCACTCTGAAATCAATTCTCTGTGAATTTTTTCTTCAATTCAACTTGCGCAGCCCATCCAGGCTCAGTGTTGAAAACTGGAGCTATGATACCATATTGTAACATCCCCAGCCACCTGCTAGGGTATGCCACATGAAATTTTTTTGAACTATATACAAAATTAAAACATATAGAAACTCTGCAAATGCCCATATTCATACAAAATAATAATGAAAATACACATGCAACTCACACAAGAAAAACCCATAAAAATAAACGCATAAATAATAATGCAGCAATGTAATTTGACACACAATTGACACTTATCTTGATAAATATATCATCAACTGTGTGCAGACCTTCCACATTCCTCCCAGTGTTAGACCACAGTGCTCAAAACTCTCAACAGTGGGTCACCCCCGAGCTGGGACTAAACTCCATCCAGGTAAAGGAATTCATAACCAAGCTGATGTATCTCAGACAACAGGAAAAACTTTGTCACAGGTGCCAACTCGAACTAACAGCCTACAGTCCCTCATTCCCCACATGCATGTCCCGCCCCATGACATGTGCCCCTTATCTACTCAACAGTCGTTCGACTGCCCCACTTCCTTTCTGCGGTTTCAGCAATAGGTCGGACAAGAAGTCTCAAAGCCATGTAGTTGCAGTTTTGCACCTTTGGGAAATTAATTCCCAA
Source organism: Picea engelmannii (assembly GCA_009831015.1). Taxonomy (NCBI): domain Eukaryota; kingdom Viridiplantae; phylum Streptophyta; class Pinopsida; order Pinales; family Pinaceae; genus Picea; species Picea engelmannii. The sequence continues at coordinate 766,833 of ML777914.1, forward strand.
CAATTCTCTTACCTAGAAAGGATTGCACACGGGCCTGACAACCCACCTTTTCAATATCCCACGGGCCTGACAACCTGCTTCTTCGGTCCAAATCTTAATTTAACCAGGTATAGGTATAGGTACGAGTATGGCACTAGTTCGAGTAAGGTACAGGTACAGGTATGGTATTGGTTCGGGTAAGGTACATGTACACAGCTAGTAACAGAAAGGTATGAAGGACAGCTGAAATCCATGAGTGAAAAATGATGGAATGTTGGGAAAATGAACTAAGTCCCAAATATATGTATGCATGTTCCCAACTTGGCACTTGTCATGTTGAGAGCCACTTTGGCCCACGTGTCCCCATCCTTAGAACTTAGGATAAAATAATTATCCATACTTTATACTTTAAGGACGATTAAAATAATATTCCTTTTTGGCTTATGCTCCCTATCTTATCCCTTATCCTTAACGTTTAGCCCCCTTTCCCTAACTAGTGGAGTTTAGTCCCCTATACTATTTCACATGGTTGTTCTACTGCAGTAATGTGTTTTTCATTAATATTTGCATGTGAATACATTTATGTTTACATTACAGATATATTGTCCTTTCTGCATCCTGGCTCATCGGCCTAAGTACATTTGTATTTACATTTACAGTTGGGATTCGACCTAGGGGTATTACAGAACTGAACCAAAGACCTTGTACCATCAGTTCACCATATTATATGTGTAATTACATTTACATTTACTATTGGGGTTCAGCCTAGGGGTATTACAATTCTAAAACATGTTCTATATTATTTCTAAACTTAACATTGCATAAATTTGGCAAAGAAATAATTATCTAGAAGATGAAAAGAGTTGTAATTGTTGAAGGGTGTGCCACTTTCCACCCAACCATAGGAACAATTTCTCTTGGTATATTCTCAGCCAACCACCCCCCTAGCTAGAGGATGATGCCATGAGAGAGATTTCTTCTTTTGCTCAACAAAAGCAAGGGACAAAGGTTACTCTCCTTCTCCCATGGGAACTTGGCAGTCCAATATTCTATCCACCAAGAAAGGGAGCATGTTGTGATTGTTCACTCAATCACTCAAATTATCTGTAGCTTCATTTATCAGCTTGAATAGAAAAACACTTCCAATACTTCCTACACCCATAATAGTTTGTTTTATCATATCTCTTCAGAACCAGAGAGCCTCACATGCTCTAACTCTTCAGAAATGGTCACCAAACCCATTCATGTGCATCATCTCTTCCCTGCTCGTGATTTTCCTATGTTTCTTGTCTTCTACCACAAGATTTCATGGGTCAAATCCCCTGATCCATGGGTCAATATAGAATCCTCTAGATGGGTACTTTTCTTCCCATGCTTCTGAGGCAAGGCAGTTTTGGTACAACACCCATTATTTTTCATAAATGTGGGAAGTCGATAGTTCAACCACCAACTTCCCTTCATTAACTGGAATTCTAGAAAAATGGGCAATCTGGGTTTTTCTTGAATATTAAATTGGTAAGGGAAATTTTCTCATTGTTTCCCTCTCATGGAATCATAACCTGCATAGGCAATCCCCCTCAACAGTTGTTCAACATTTGTTTTTACATTAATAGCATAAATATTTACACTACCTTCTTAGCAAAGGTTCAACATTTCCTAGATCCATAGACAATCGATCTGTCCATAGTCTCTTAGCATAATATAATTATATTTACAAGCTACGAGAAATAGGGGTGTTACAATCCCCTCCCCTTTAAAGTAACACCGTTGTCAAAGTTCTTTGCATGTTGGCAACACCATCCATGTTTCCATATTTTGGTTGCTTTAGTATTTTTTTCCTTTTTCGTAGTCTAGTCTTTTTCCAAATTCTAGGACTTTGTCACATTCCTACAATAATTTCAAAGAGCAAGCATATTAATCAAAATTTCATGAAAAAAAATTATTTTTGTTCAAAACTGAAGAGGAAATATTTATACCAGCACAATACTTATCTGTTCAATTTCATGGATCCACATCCAGTTGGTTGTCTTACTAACTTGGCCCATTGTTTTCCTTGACATATTTATTGTGTGCATGACCCCAACCAATAGTTTGCAAGAATTTTTTAAGTCACCTCTTCCTTATGGTCACTCACCCTCCATGCCCACGCTCAGATATCCCCTTCTCTACTATACAGTCCCTTGGGTGATCCATCTTTCCTTGCCAAGGCTTTCTCACACAATAAGAGTTTTTGAGATTTCACCGAGTCTTACAGTCGAGGCGTCCCTTTGACTTCTCTACCAAGACATTCGTCCAGTCTATGTTACCACGACACAACATCATCTATGGAAATCATGGCTTATCACAGGGTTCTCATGTCACAACAGTGGTCTGTTTCCATGATTTTCCAACTTGATAGCCATCATCTGTCCCTACACAGATCTTTCATCTCACCTGTATCACATGCATACAGTAATCGTGAGATGTTATCATCAATTCCAATTCAAAATTTATTTCACATCTGTCACCCACGGATTTCCAAATTCCACATTTTATTTTCAGATTTGTTCCACACAAGAACCAGATTCACAAGTATGAGATTTTCCTTCCCATGGTAGTTTGGCTCAACAGGTATTGGTATTCCTTATGGGCTTACTTCTTCTTCCATATTCAATACCCTTCTTCCTGCAACTCCATCTTCACATAGCCAAACAATTTGTTAGTTCTCATGCACATTATATCCTCAAGACCATGCATACTAACTGTCAAATAATTTTCATCTATTCAATTCAGATACAAAGCAAAAGAAAATATCATTTTTTACACGTGCATCATTTTAGCATACCAAATTTTCCAAATGCAATTCAAATATTAAATGACTTTAATCTATGTGTCAATGTTCATGGACACATTCATAACCAATGCACCCTTGCATTGATTTTAGGTTTGCCACACTTTATGACAATAACTTTTCCATGGTGTGTTAGAGCTCAACCAACCTCTTCACCATATGTCTTATTCATTCGTGTTCATTATTACAGCAGGATTTGCTTTCTTCTTGATCCAGGAGGATCCAGAAATCTCACAAAGATCCAGGAGGATCTGGAATGCTCACATAGGTCCCAAGGGATCCATAAATGCTCAAAATTTTACCATCTCAAATTATCTTGAAAATGGCATCATTATGTAGAGCTCGTCGTCATCTTTCCAACAACGCAAACGACAAGTCAAACAGAGTTCGTAGCAAAAGTTATGGGCAGTCAAAGTTCAAGTCAACCAAGGTCAAATCAAAAGTCAAAGGGGTAAAAAGGACATGTGTTATGTATGTACAATGACACGTAGGTGACCATACAGGTGATGTAGCCACACCCCAAGGTGCCACGTGGACGAATCATACAACTAATTGGGCAACACAAGTGGTTCAATCATCGTTTGACATGTGGCACATGTTAGCCAATGAGAGGCTGCCACGTGGCAACCCCTCATTGGCCAGTAATGGTTTATATGGTAAAATTATTAGGGGGTCTAGGGGAATTGACCCCATAACTTCCATAACTCTCCATGCCTTAACAAATCACCCACAACCAACTTGCTATAACATATGCCTTAAAAACCATATGGCATATATTATATTTAATCTTATGTTAAGTTTCGTTTGGGGGATAAAAGGGGCCGAGGACTAGCCCCTGCCCCTGGTCTATGTAATTCCATGCGACTACATTCTATCCACACAAGGGGGCTTAAGATTATTTTCCGACGGGAGTTGTTATACCATGTATATATTATATAACCGTATATTTTTAAATCACACCAATGGATTATATATATATATATATATATATAGAGAGAGAGAGAGAGAGAGAGAGAGAGAGAGAGAGATAATATATATATAATGTAGTTACATACTATATAAATAATAATCTAACCACAAAATTAAACGAACGGATAAGCCATGGATGGGAATAGAACCTAGAACTCCCCTATATTAGTGGGTGGTTTTAACCACTACATCAGCCACTCCATATTTAGCAGAGATTCCGCCTAAAATTAGTAAATAAGTTACAACTAAATGTGGAGGTGGTTTTGGAGGTCACCCGATATATTGGGCACAAAATCCAAAGACATGCATCCCTAGGCACAGCGTATGAGATTGCACGGAGTTTTAGGTGCACATATTTTGAGACTGTATAGAAGTACATGCAGGTACTACTAATTTTGTATTCCATCGCAAAGCGTGCCAAATGGTACCTTATGGAATTTCAAGTGTCTTATATCAATTTTACACAATTTTTTGCAAGGATCGTGAATATGACGTATTTTGTGTGATTTTAGGTCATTTTTAAAACCTTATGCTCATTTTTTTCATTTTTGAGTATTTAATGCATTGTTTTATGTGTCAAAGAGCGTGAATTTGAGTTAGTTTGCAAAGTGGTCGACTTATAGTGAAAAGTTTCAGAATTCCGCAAGGATTTCAATTATGAACTATGTTTTTGCATTTGAGTAGTGGGTTTTTGGAGCATACTCAATATTGGCTTATTTGGTCCATTTACATGGTATTTTTGGGTATTTTGGGATGAAAATCAACAATTTAATTGTTTTGAAAGGAAATTAAAGATGAAACAAAATATGTTATCAACATTATAATTTGAGTTTTTTTATGTCATTTCATTTCTACTTCAAGATAATCTTCAATTTTATGAGTTGGTAAAGAGCACATCATCAAAATTTTGCAATCACCTCAATAGATCCTAGAAATTATACAGAAACAAGTTAGATACTACATGTATATATTTTCAGCAATAAGTGGTGTCTACAGATTTTCAGATCAGGTTTGTATTAGAGCTAGTTTTGGCGTGTGTTGCAAGTTGTTGTTGTTATGAGATCCAAGAGTTCAGTTGGTGAATATATTGAAGGCTCTTACCAGGGAAACAAGATGAGTAAGGTTGTTATGAAGCTGATACTCTAGAAGAACATTAATCGGAAAATCTAGAGAGAGAATTATGAGCTAAGAATGAAGTTGCAGGCCCTTGAGGAAGAGAAGAAAAGGATGCAAGATAAACTATTATGTAATGAAGATTTTCACTTGAGTATTTTTCATGAACTAGAAAGAAAGTTTCAAATGGCACCAACAATCAGTAAAGTTGGGCAAGCAAAGAATGAGATAGTCTCTCTTGCACTATCTCCCTCCAAGGACATGATTGAGAAATAAGACTCTCCATATTCCCATCAATATGGAGAGTGATCAAGGGTAGTTGAAGCAAAGAGAACCTCCGATGAAGAAATCCTACCTAATAAATTGGCCTTACCTTCCGATCCATAGAAGAGTAACATGTGCAAGGCATCTTCGGGGAAAGATGTGCATAATACAAGAGAAGGAATGAAAACTTTTCCCACTAGAAAATGGTCTAGTTATCCATGTACTTCCAATGGAACTAGTAACCATGATATGGAGAAGTATATGAGAAGACATTATGTGCAACTAAATCCCTCCAACCAGAAGGAGAAATATCATTTCTCAAGTCAGAGGAAAAGGAGGAATGATAAGAAGGGATCGTGGAACAAGATGCTCTACCCTTATTTTGGTAACAATGGACACCATATTGAGAAGTGTTGGGAACTTTACTTGCACTTATGTCTAAAGAAAAATCTGAAGGATGTGAAGACACTTTCAAGAAGACAAGCAGCAACAACTACATATGAAGTCAATGGTCTTACTGAAAGGATTGGAAAAGAATACTTCCTGATGCCTGGTGTTGGAAAAGGATTTATGAAGACATCAAAGAATGGTTCGTGGAAAGTGGCTCATTTTGCCACATGACCAGGATGAGATCAATATTTTTGACTTTCTCAGAATCTGACACAAAATGCTTCATGGATATTGGCTTTACAAGAAATTAAAGGGTATGGATATGTAAGATTCCAACTTGATTCATGAGGATTTATGAGAATCGAAAATATGCTATATGTCCCAGAATTAAAGGTAAACATGCTTTCAGTTGCATCATTTGAATATGATGGCTATGTAGTCACATTTTGTAATGGGTGAGTACTTGTGTATGCAAGAGAAGCTACTCCAGACATGAAAATAGTACTTGGTACTTGCAAGAAGAGGTTATACAGGTTACTCGCAAGACTGATAGTTTGTCCCAATGGTTACTTGGACTCGATATCGAATTTTGCATCAGATTCAATGTCAAATTCAGCACCAGCATCAAAGGCATTGTCAGAGGTTGGAAGTTGCGAGACTCCTCCCAGTACACTGGGGAAAATGACTCCATAAGTAAACCATATTTGATTTTTGTAAATATGTATATTTTTAAATATAATATCCATATGTGTAAATCTTCTTAAGTCTATTAGAAGGCTTGTAAGCCACTCATTGTAAATTATAAGAGCGAGAGGGACTCTATAAATTTCAGTATTGCCACCTTGTATGAGTGAGAGGAATTTTGTAAAGATATTTTCCATATTATCACCTTATATGTTGTAAAGAGTGAGAGTAATCTCGTTAGAGACTTATAGATAGTTGTATTTACTCTTTGTTATAGAGTGAGAGGAATCTCGTTAAAGAAATTTTTAGATAGCCGCCTATACATATTGTTTTACAGTGAGATGAATCTTGTTATGAATATTTCAAAGCCTCTAGAAAACAATATGGACAAATATATTGTCTTATAATGAGCTAAGGAGCTACATATGGGTTAAATTGTCTTATACAAAATTATTGATTATGAAGAACTGAAAGTAAAGGAATAGAAGGATGCAAGTAGTTGGAACATGTAGTTCAGGAGTGGGAAGAGCATCAAAGTAATGTGAAAATTTCTAGAGATGGTAAAGGAAGAATAATCCTCTTATAAGAGGCACACAAAGGTGCATGCTATAAGCATATTTAAATTCTACGTCATGTTCGTATGTATACCTTGAACAGAAGTAATCAAGGAAGGTACATATGATAACAATAAAGCATAATTGTTTTTCCAAGGTAGGAGCGACAATGAAGAGAGTATTCATTCAGGGACTTCTATAGATACATCAGCATTAGAAGAATAGAGAGTCCAAATGGACAAGGCATAGATCAACATTCGACTTGGTTTCATATTGGCTGAGATAGAATATATTCAGTACAAGGAGATGGGAGTGGATGTTGAAATACAAGATATAGGTATAATAGATATTCAGTGAATAAGACTTTTGTTTTTAGAGAATCTATAATATAGAACCGGAGCTATATATATCATGTTAGCTACAATGTCAGAGGCCAGATTCAGAGATATCTTCCAGAATAAGCCAGAACTAGAGATATATATATCATATTAGCCACAGAGCTAGAGGTCAGAGTCAGAGCTATATTTCATAGGAATAGACAGAAGTGCACTAATCTAGTACTTGAGATTGAAGACGCAAATTGAAGACTTAATTCCAAAAGAATCAGCAAGATGGAAGAGTGAAGAAGTTTCATCACTAAGTTATTGATCAGAACATTTCAATAAGATGGAAGAGTGAGTTAGAGCTATCATCACTAAGTTTTTGAATATCTATACTTTTGGAGGTCCAAAAGTTCTTCAATGGGAAGGTGTGATCCAAGAGGATCAGGAATGCTCACAAAGATCCAAGAGGATCTGAAACACTCACAGAGGTCCCAAGGGATCCATAAATTCTCATAATTTACCATCTCAAATCATCTCGAAAATGGCGTCACTACGTAGAGCTCATTGTAAACTTTCCAACGATGCAAATGGCAAGTCAAACAAAGTTTGTATGCAAAAGTTATGGGCAGTCGAAGTTCAAGTCAACCAAGGTCAAAGTCAAAAGTCAAAGGGGTAAAAAGGACATGTGTCATCTCCGTATAGTGACACGTGGCATGACCATATAGGTAACATGGCCACACCTCAAGGTGCCACTAGGTCTGATCATACAACTAACTGGGAAACACAAGTGGTCAACCATCGTTTGACATGTGGCACATGTTAGCCAATGAGAGTTTGCCATGTGGCAACCCCTCATTGGTCAGTAATGGTTTTATATGGTAAAATTATTATGGAGTCTGGGGAATCAACCCCATAACCTCCATAAATCTCCACACCTTAACAAAGATCCAACAACCAACATGCCATAACATATAACTTAACAACTATATGGCATATATTATATTTAACATTATGTTAAGTTTTGTTTGGGGGATAAAAGGGGTCGAGGACTAGCCCCAATCCCATCCCCTGGTCTATGTAATGACATGGACCACGTCCTATCCACACGAGGGGGATTAACCTTATTTTCTGGTGGGAGTTGTTATACCATGTATATATTATATAATCATATAGTTTTAAATCACACCAACAAATAATCATATATATATATATATATATATAGTTACATATTGTATATATAATATATATATATATATATATAAATAACCACAAAATTAAACTAACGGATAAGCCATGGATGAGAATAGAACCCAGACCTCCGCTATAATAGCAGGTGGTTTTAACCACTAACCAACCACTCCAGGTTTAGCAAATATTTTGCCTAAAATTAGTAAATAAGTTACAGCTAAATGTGGAGGTGGTTTTGGAGGCCGCTTTATATATTGGGCACATAGTCCAAGGAAACACATCCCTGGGCACAGATTTCGAGACTGCATGGAATTCAAGGTGCACGGATTTCGATATTGTACAGATTGTACATAAGTACATGCAAGTACAGTGTAATTTTGTATTGTGTTGTAAAGTGTGTCAAATGGTACCTTGACGAAATTTCAAGTGTCTTATATCGATTCTACACAATTTTTCGCAAGGATCATGAAGATGAGGTCTATTTTGTGATTTTAGGTTATTTTTAAAACTTTAGGCTCAATTTTCCATTTATGAGTATTTAATGCATTGTTTTGTTTGCCAAAGAGCGTGAATTTGAGCTAGTTTGGAAAGTGGTCGACTTTACAGTCAAAAGTTTTAGAATTTCTTAAGGATTTCAATTATGAACCTTTTTTTTTGCAATTGAGTAGTATATTTTCAGAGCATCCTCAATGTTGGATTATTTGGTCCATTTACATGGTATTTTTGGGTGTTTTGGGATGAAGATAAGCAGTTTAATTGTTTTGAAAGGAACTTAAAGATGAAACAAAATATGTTATTAGCATTGTAATTTGAGTTATTTTATGTCACCTCATTTCCACTTCAATATAATATTCAGTTTTAGGATTTTTGGGTAAATAACACATCATCAAAATTTTGCAGTCACCTCAATAGATCCTATAAATTATACACAAACAAGTTAGATACTACATGTATATATTTTCAGCAATAAGTGGTGTCTAAATATTTTTCGATCACTACTACAAGGTGATAATGTCCTCAAATCGACATGATGTAATATGAAATCAAAGTTTCATATGAATGTATCCACACATTCTTTCTTTATTCGTAACTAGGGTGTCAACATTTATGGACACCCAATTTCTCTATATATTATTATGTAACTCTGGTAGACTATTGGAAGATCCTTCTTCCATAGTGGGTAACCTTATATCTACACACTACAAACATGCATTTCTTAAATGCATTAATCAATGTGATATTTATGAGCACCCTTGTTCCCAATCATTCTCGGTTGGTCGAAGTATTCATGACACTTTGTTCATGAATTTTCTTGCAAGGACTTTAATCATCCTTGAATGACATAGATTTCCTCTCTCTATTATTCAGTTTATTCTTTCCGGAATTTTACCCCACTTTGGTATCAATGGCATACAACAACCACTCAAAATCATATGTGTATCATTCGAATCATAAGATGTTTTACAAGGGATCCTTACCCAACCCCTTCATGCATTATTCCACATAGGCATGAGTACTTCTGTACCTGTTCTAGTTGCTTGCACCCTCTCTGATTTTACCTCATCAGTGGTGTTTCATGGGAATCTCCTATAGTGCCTTCATCAATATTTCAACAATAACCCTTTTGAAGGTATCCTATTCCTTAGGTTGCAGCCATTGGTACTTTTCCTTCTACAACAACTCCAACATTTTTCCTACACTTAACAGGAATCATCACAGTCATAAACATGTTAGTTGTCATGATAAATAAAATGCACGTATATAGCATCTAAATCAGCTAGCATTATCATATATGTCCCAGCATATCTACATGTGCTTCATCACATTACTCCTCAAGGTGATCACTAGTGAAACCATGAAACTAATTCAGTTGTTGGGTATCCTACAACCATCAGTGTAATGTCACCCGACCACTCTGGTCGGGGACACACCACTACTTCAAAACCAAACTTCTCTAAAAACCATATTGTAACATACCTAGCACCCAGGAACGACAATGCCACTTGAAAACTTTCATGCTCTGATATACATATATATCTAATGTAATTTAAATGGACATAAACATACTACTCATACACATATTCATGTAGAATCGATAATAAACACATACATGCAATATATACAGGCAATTATGATAACATCATAACACATGTAAAAGATACACAACATACAATTAAACATAGATTTGGTACTTATATTTTTATGAGAACACCACCAACTACGTGCAGACATTCCATGAACCTCTCAACCTTAGACATCATTGCTCCAAGCTATCAGAAGTCGGTCACCCCCGAGCTGGGACTAAACTCCAACCAAGGTAAAGGAAATCCTAGGCTAGGTCGAGACTACAGTAAGTTGCACAATGCAACAGGAAGGATTCCCTCCAAGGAGCCTACTTACACCCATCACTCATAGACTCTCATTCCCCACATGCATGTCCCACTGCAGGAATATACACCTTCACTGTTCCACAGTCCATCGACTGCTCCACTTCCCTTCCAAGGATTCAACAATAGGTCGGATCATGAATTCTTAGATATTTGTAGTTGTTGTTGGACTCCCTCCAGGACAAATCACTTCCCCAACAATCTGTCTCACCTGGAGCGAGTTTCTCACAATCCTCACAACCTGCTTCTTTAACCCAAGGGCCTAACAACCCACCTCTTCAAACCATAGGCTTAACAACCTACTTCTTTTGTTCAGCTCTTAAATCAACTAGGTAGCCACAGTAGTAAAATCGGGTAAGGCAAGGGACAGCTTAGCAATTATAGAGGTTTACAATGGCAGAGGATTCAACAGTGGAGGAAATACACTGACTGCGTGCTTTCTCAGTGCGTGAGGGAATGGGTGTGAAGGATGGATAGAATCATGAGTGAACTCCTGAGGAAAGATGGCAAGAATGTCATAATGGCGATAATGGTGAGAGTGAACCCCACAACAATGGAATTCCCCCACATAAATTTGCATGCATCCCAGATGACACTTGGCTCTCTAGGAGCTCGTTCCTCTCCACTTGGCGTTTCGTTCCTCTCCCCCAAAGGAACTTAGGATAACTGGTTTTATTTCCCAAACTTCAGTAATTTAGGAAATACATTATAATATTCCCTTGGGTTAAGCCCTCAAGCTTAGCGCCTTTTTTCTAACATCTTAGCCCCCTTTCCCTTTCCCTTCCTAGTGGAGCTTAGTCCCCCATAACTCTTTCTTCATGGTTGGTCTACATGCAACGATGTATTTTATTAATAATATTCATAATTACGTATACAAAAGTAGGCTCAATGGCCTTTGCATATAGGCTCTCTGGCCTAATAAACACATAAGCCTCCCAGCTTATAAATACTTGGCTCACCGGCCTATAAACTTCATTAAACATCATTACTATTTAGTAGGGGCTTGGCCTTGGGGTATTACAATCCCCTCCCCTTATTTTTTCACTGTCCTCAGTGCATCTCATTTACATAACATCAACAATATTTTCAAAACTTTCAAAAAGATGCAGGTATTCTACCCACATAGCATCTTCATGCTCCCAAGTTGCGTCCTCAGGACCGTACCAGGTCCATTGGACCTTTACAAGCCCTATGGCTCGATTCCGGAGCTATTTGATTTTCTGGTCCATAATGTGTACCTGATGCACTTGAAAACCGCTTTCTTGCTCCACCTGAATCACATTCCAATAAATAACATGATTAGCATCAGCTATATATTTCTTAAGCAATGATACATGGAATACATTATGTATAGACATAGATGCAGGTAATGCAAGCATGTAAGCTATTGGTCCAATCCTCTCTAGGATTTCAAATGGCCCACAATATCTGGCTACCAACTTGGAACAGTTTCCCAACTTCAGGGAACTTCTATTGGCCTTCACCTTCAAGAAAACACAATCACCCACTTTAAATTCCCTGTGAGTTATGCCCTTGTCAGCATAGATTTTTTTCCTGTCTTGGGCAGCCTTTAAATTATGTTTAATCTTCAGTATTTTCTCTTCCATTTCTCTGAGCAAATCTGGCCCAATCACTACTCTACCAGTTGGGTTGTCCCAACTTTCTGGAGTGTTGCACTTTCTGCCATAAAGTGCCTCAAATGGGATCATCTTCAGTGATGCTTGGTACCCATTGTTGTAGGAAAATTTTGTCAAGTGTAGATAATCTTCCCATTTAGATGGTTTTCCCATCACATACATCCTTAGCATATCCTCTATCACGTGGTTCACCCTTTCTATTTTCTCATAAGACTCTGGGTGATAAGTTGTGTTGAAGTTCATATTTGTTCTGAACCCTTTGAATAACCCCTTCCAAAACTTTGAGGTAAACTTTGGGTCTCTTTCAGACACAATTGTCTTGGGTATTCCATGCAATCATGTTACTTCCCTCATAAATATCAGCAATATTGGTTGCCTTGTGAGTAACCTTCATAGGACTGAAATGGGCAGCTTTGGTAAGCTTGTCCACCACCACCATGATAGCATCATGTTGCTTGCTTGTTTTAGGCAATTTGGTGATGAAATCCATTGTCACCACTTCCCACTTCCACTCAGGAATGGGTAATGGTTGTAGCAAGCCAGTTGGGTTTCTATGCTCAGCCTTGACCCTTTAACACTCCAAGCATTTAGCAATGTATTCAGCAATCTCTATCTTCATGCCTGGCCAATAATATTGGCTCTTGACCGCTGAAATTGTTTTCTGATATCCTGGGTGCCCAACATAGGGTACATTATGCATCTCTTTTAAAATCATACTCCTCAAATCAGGAGAATTGGGTACATAAACTATGTTCATGTGCAAGAGAATTACATCAATTCCCAATTCATAATCTTCAACTTTCTGCTGCAATTTTGTTACCAATTCCATGTACTGCAAATCATCTTTTGTAGCCTCAGAAATTATGCCTTCAAGATCAATTTGATACATGATAATGGATGTAGCATGCAGTTCATGCACTCTCATGTTGAGTGCATCAACCACTATGTTCTCTTTTCCTTTGATGTGCTTAATATCAAAGTCATATTCACAAAGGAATTCCAACCATCTACTATGCCTTTCATTTAAAGTTGGTTGATCAAACAAGTATTTCAGACCATTATGGTTTTTCCTTGGCTCAAAACTCTTTCCCATGAGGTAGTGCCTCCACTTCTTCAAGGCATGCATTATGGCTGCCAACTCCAAATCATGAGTGGCATAGATCCTTTCATGCTCTTTTAGTTTCCTGGATTCAAAACATATCACAAATTTGTTTTGACTAAGGACTCCACCAAGTCCTTCTTTGCATGCATCGGTGCAAACCACAAAATCTTCATTTGGATCAACAATCTTCAGAATTGGAGCATTGGTTAACAACTACTTCAATTGTTGGAAGCTATTTTCACATTATGTTGTCCATTGAAACTTCACCCCCTTCCTTTGCAAGGAAGTGATTGGGTGAGAAATTCTTGAAAACCTTGTGATGAATCTTCTGTAGTATCCAGATAGACCCATGAAGGATCTGATTTATGTCACATTCTTAGGTGTTGGCCACCCTTTAATGGCCTCAATATTTTAAGGGTCCACTGCTATCCCTTCTTCAGATATGATATGCCCCAAATAGTGAATTTTGTTTTGATAAAATGAGCACTTGCTTAATTTGGAATACAATTGGTGATCTCTTAACACTTGTAACACCATCCTCAAATGATTCTCATGTTCTTATTCTAACTTGGAATACACAAGGATTTCATCCAAAAAGACAATGATAAACTTGTCTAAATATTCCCAGAAAACACCATTCATTGAACACATGAAAACAACTGGTGCATTTGATAATCCAAATGGCACCACTATGAATTTGTAATGACCATACCTTATCCTGAAGGCAGTCTTGTTGATGTCTTCATCTCTGATTATGACTTGATGATATCATGACCTGAGGTCAATCTTTTAGAATATCTTTGCATCCTTTGACTGATCAAAGAGATCATCGATCCTTTGCAAAGGATACTTGTTCTTTATGGTCACTTTGTTCAACTATCTGAAATCGATGCACAATCTCAATGTCCCATCTTTCTTCTTCACAAACAAGACTGGGGAACCCCAAGTTGACACACTTGGGCGTATATACCCCTTCTTCAGAATATATTCATGCTGCATTTGCAACTCCTTTAACTCTAGTGTACTCATTATGTAAGGATTATTTGATACTAGCGCCGCTCCAGGCATCAAATTTATAGAGAAATCAATATCTCTCTTTGGGGGTAGTCCTGGTATCTCCTTGAAAACATCCTCAAAATATTTCAGGACTGAGTGATCCTCCAGATTTGGCACCTTATCCTTAGGTGCTTCTTCCATATGGGCTGCAAATATTTGGCAACCCTTCGTATAACACTTCTTCCGTTGCATTGTTGAGATCTCTCGGACAATAATTTCCCTAGGAATTACTTGGATTATTCTTGGGTTCCCTTCTTCATCCAGGAAAGTAAATGCCTTGTTATGAAAGTCTAAGATAGCATGGTGTTGGTCCAACAAATCGATACCAATTAGACAGACATATGAACCCAATGGCAAGATGTTCAAATCTGCCTTGGTACTTAGCTCGTTCATGTCCATTGGACATGATTTAACCAGCTCAACAACTTTTATCTTGGCTCATGTAGCCAGTTGTACTAGCCAAGATTTCCCATGCTTGCTTCTTGGAAAAGGCAATATTTCCAATACTTTAGGATCTATGTAACTATGACTAGCTCCTGAGTCTATTAAAATAGTAAAGGCATGGTTATTGATCATACCTTCAACTTTAATCATGTGTGATTGAAACTCTACTTGCTTGTTGTCTAGGGCTGCATAGATCCTTGGTACACTTCTTCCTGTGTCCTCCACTATTTTTGCTTGCTATACATTGTGGACAACTCTCACTTTTTCACCTTTGTGAGGAAAATATCTATACTTATGGTCTCCTTTATAGCCCCAACATTGAATGGGTGTCTACCTTGGCCTTTGCCCACCTACCTCAGCCATTCTATGCTCTCTAAAAGATTGTTTTCCTTAAGGATTGTTTCTGAAAAATGGAGGCTTGTTCCCCTTCTGCCTTTGTTCCTTCTTAAACTTCTTCTTGTCCTCCCAAGCCTTCTAGAAAGTAGGCTTTCCTTTTTATTGATCATATAAGCATTTTTCTCTCCTTATAGTTTCTTCCAGAGTCTTGGGATCATCATATTGGATTTTATCACTCATGAAAGATGGCATCCCACTCAAGTACCTATAAATCTTCATTTTCTCATCCTTGATGAAGGAGACATACTTCAACAGCTCTAAAAATATCCTTTCATATTCATCAATAGTCATGTTGCCCAGTTTGAGTTCAAAGAACTCTTTCATATTTTTCTAATAATGCCTCTTGGTTAGGTATTTCTTCTCAAAATGCCTCTTGAATACCTTCCAAGCCACATTTTTCTCTCTGAGGTGTTACACTTGCACAAGTTGATCCCACCACATGCATGCCTTTCCTTTCAACTGATAGATAGCAATTCTTCCTTCTACATGGGAAGAATAGTTATGCAATTGGAAGTACTTCCTCATGCCTAGCAGCCATGTCTCAACATCTTCATCCTTCTTGTTCTCTCCATAAAAAGTAGGAGGCTTGATCTTATTCATTTCTCCTTTCAACTCATCCACCCCAGACCTCCTATGCTTCATGACAAGGAATGGACTTGAGCTACTGTGTCATCTCCTATGGGAATGCTTTTGGGAGTGATGGTGATGTCTACTACGACTCCTTGGTCTTCCTTTCTTCTCAAGGATCTTGTGGCTTCTTGATTTGTTGGAGACACTCTCCTTATCCAAATTATTTTCAATTATATCCAGGCTTTGAATTAACTTCATGTTGAAGTCTTCATGTTGCTCTTTGGCTTTCATAAGCCTTTCATTATCATCCTTGTGGCTCTAGATATATGTCTGGAATTTTCTGAGGGTATCAGCCAAATTTATGTCTTCATCCTTTCCTCCTCCATTCCCATTGGATTTGGTTCCTTACATACCCAACTGGACATTCAACCCTCTGATTTCATCTTCTTGGTTGTAGACTACCTGTGCATCCTCCATCACTCTGCACTTTGTGCTAACTCTGATTTGACAGTTGTTGATTCTGCAAAAATGTGCAGCCAACAGCACTTTGTCAGGCTAAATGTTGTTAATAATTTCATGAAAACATGAACCACTCTGATTCATTAATATATATCATACTTATTTTCCATTGATTTCCTGAGAAATTGACGATTCAAATCCAATTTCTGGGTGAAAAGTTATCTTCTACTATTCAAGACATTTCCAATGGTTGTTTCCATGCTCAATTCCGAGTTTTGAGAAGGAAGTTATAGATATTTGAACAATTTGTCCCTTTCCTTCAGCCCCCAAATTCATGTGACCAGGGGTTGTGACCAAGCACTAATCATTAGGCGTTTATCTTGTGCTTCGAGCCTTCAGGGCTCTAGAACTTCGGGGCTTCAGAGGATCTACCTCCATTACTATATATTTTCCCCGAACGTCGATTCTTCGAATGCTTGAAGGACGTACCGATCAACAGTCCTTATTATATGTTCATATATACAGTGTATAGGAGCTTCGAGACTCTGAATTCGACAGTTTCCAAAGCACATCCCAACAAATCTCCCCAATCACTGAAGTGGCGAACTCACGAAGAATGGATTATCAATGGTTCATGGCTTCCCAACATCCAATGGTTGAGATTTACTACAGAACTCCAGACTTCAGGGATTTCCTAAGCACTTCTTCACAGATCCTTCGAAGTGTCGAACTACCAGAGATCCTCTCCTTCCTCCACATGTCATTCCCTAATCAATGGTCGAGATTAACTCTGACCCTCTGGGAGTTCTCGACTCAAGTAACCTATAAATCCATTCCTCCCGAGTACCACTTCTCTGGACCACAAGATCTGGCACCATGCATCCTCTGTGATCAACAATCATGATGGACTCCAGCCTTCATTCCTCTAGAAGTCCTCGACTGCAACTACTTATGCCTTGAATTCTCTGAACCACAGGATCTATCGCTGCATGTCCACTCCCGATGAACGACGAGGATTTACTCCGCTCTTCGGAGTTTCGGGGTTTTTGCTTCCATCTCCCTTCATTCCTTTCGAACGCCGAAGTGGCGAACCCACGGGATTCAATTAATACTGCACACTCGGGTGCTACATGGAAGATTCCAAGAAGTGGACACATGGCATAATCTGAAGGGTGAAAATTGTCAAGTTCTAATTGCAAAATCAGCCTTTAACACTGACACGTGGTACGCATCCTATGTCTCCATTCCATCCTAGGTGATGTCACAAGCCACATCACTTCGAAACTTCGAGACTCTGAGACTTCAGAGGTCCGAAATTTCTTCCAACAACTTTTCTCCGAATGTCGAACTCTCGAACTACTTAACCTCCCAGGGCCCACAAAGTACAATTGTCACCAATCAAAGTGGTGACACGTGGCCCCACCATTTAGTGACACATATCAGGCTACAATCAGTCCTAAGGGATTATTAAAGTACAAAAATGAGTGAAATGTGGCAGACCTAGGTAGGTCCACGTCACCCTAGGTGATACCATCATCCCACGTCATACCTGGCGCTTTGGTACTTCAGGGATTTTCTGTCTTCGACACTTTCTCAAAAACTTTCAAACTGTCAAATTGTCGAACTATTGACAACTCCATGTCACCCGGTGACATCATCATGTCACATTACTTCGGCAACCTAGGACTTCGATGATTATTTTCATCTGCTCACTTGCAAAACTCCTGAATTGTCGATTGTCCACAGTTGCTTCCCGTAGCTTCGGGATTTCGACAATTTCACTGTTGAACACTCCAAAACCCCCAAACTGCCTAACTCTGAACATCGCTTAATCTAAGGACACGTGTCCCTGGAAAATGGACGGTCTGGATTAGTTTCGAACTTTGGGACTTCGACAGTTTTCTCTGTTATAGCTTTAAAACGATAGGAGGGGCAAAGTTTGAAGGACTTATGTGCTTAACCTCCATGCACCTTCTCTCGATCTGATGGTTGTGAGGGGTATGTCTCCTCCCAACAAATCCAACAGGCCAATACCACGTCTGTTGTGGTTTATCAAACCGCTACACCTCCTAAGCTTCTGAACACAGCCAAGGTGTTCCCTCAGTGCCCTCCTTGCACTCTGTACATTAATTTCTTGTGGAAACTCCAAATTCCACATTCGTGGCCCATCCAGGTTCAGTGTGGAAACCATGGGCTATGATACCAAATTGTAACATCCCCCAGCCACCCTAGTCGGGGACACACCACTACTTCAAAACCAAACTGCTTTGAAAACCAAATTGTAACATACCCAGCCACCGAGGCAAGACAATGTCACTTGAAAACTTTCATGCTTTGATATACATATATATAATGCAATTGAAACGGACATAAACATACTGCTCATACACATATTCACTAAGAAGCGACAATAAACACATACATGCAATATATACAGGTAATTCTGATAACATCATAACACATGTACAAGATACACAACATACAATTAAACATAAAAGACCACCAAATGCATGTAGACCTTCCATGAACCTCCCAGCCTTAGACCACGCTGCTCCAAGCTATCAGAAGTGGGTTACCCCCGAGATGGGGCTAAACTCCACCCAGGGTAAAGGAAATCATAGGCTAGGCTCGGACTACGGAAAGTTACACAATGCAACAGGAAGGATTCCCTCCAAGGAGCCTACTTATGCCCACCGCTCACCGACTCTCATTCCCCACATGTTTGTCCCACCCTGAGAATATACACCTTCACTTTTCCACAGTCCATCAGTTGCTCCACTTCCCTTACAGGGCTTCAACAATAGGTCAGATCAGGAATTCTCAGAGATTTGTAACTGTTGTTGGACTCCCTCCAAGAGAAATCACTTCCCCAACAATATCTCTCACCTGGAGAGAGTTACTCACAGGCCTGACAACCTGATTCTTCAACCCATGGGCCTAACAAACCGCCTCTTCAAACCATAAGCCTGGCAACCTGCTTCTTTTGTTCAGCTCTTAAATCAACCAGGTAGCCACAGTAGTAAAATTGGGTAAAGCAAGGGACGACTCAGCAATTACAAAGGTTCACGATAGAAGAGGGTTCAACAATGGTAGAAATAGACTAACTGCATGATTTCTCAGTGCGTGAGGGAATGGGTGTGAAGGATGGTCAGAATCGTGAGTGAACTCCTAAGGAAAGATGGCAAGAATGTCAGCATGGAGAGAATGGTGAGAGTAAACCCCCAAAATTATGGAATTCCCCCACATAAATTTGCATGTGTCCTGGACGACACTTGAATCTCCAAGAGCTTGTTCCTCTCCACTCGAAGTTTTATTCCTCTCCCCCAAAGGAACTTAGGATAACTGGGTTTATTTCCCAAACTTTAGTAATTTAGGAAATACATTATAATATCCCCTTGGTTTAAGCCCTCAAGCTTAGCCCCATTTTCCTAGCCTCTCAGCCCCCATTCCCTTTCCCTTCCTAGTGGAGCTTAGTCCCCCATAACTCTTTATTTATGGTTGGTCTACACGCAGCGAAGTATTTTATTAATAATTTGCATAATTACATATACAAAAGTACGTTCACTGGCCTTTGCGTCTAGGCTCTCTAGCCTAATAAACACATAAGTCTTCCAGCTTATAAATACTTGGCTCACCAGCCTATAAACTTCATTAAACATTATTACAATTCAGCAGGGGCTTAGCCTTGGGGTATTACAATCAGCATATTAGTTTCTCATCCCAAAGAAATGCAATAAAAAAGAAGAAAATGAGTTAAGGGACTCTTCCCTTTTTCCAACTCCTTCTACACGATCTAGACTTTTCAGCTTAACTGAACTATTCCCAAGGCCTCACTACCTTTACTTAACATGGATCAAGTAAACCTATTCATATAAACATATTTATAAATTTATTTTCCAGTTGTACTTTTAAATTACACAACTCTGTCTCATACATCATAGTTTTTAAAGTGAGAGAAATGTCCATCTTTTCTACTTCTTTGCTTCTGCAATCTAATCCATGTTGGGATCTTCCTACTTTTTTCCTTGAGCAGTCTTGGTTAGTTTCACCTTAACCTTCTTGGATAAATCATCATGCTACAACAACAAGTTGTTTATTCACAATAAATTATGAACCTGTTCTTTCTGCACATTAACATTTAGACATCGGAATGGTCAATATTTATTTTTTAGTCTTCCATTCTTTCATTATGTTTTAGAATGTTATCAAAGATTCTTATATAGATAGAATTTCATCCCACTGCCCAATTCTCAATAGTCATTAAGATTGTGACTCTATTCTCCTGAAAGATTTTTTACACAGTTCCTCCATAGCGGACTTCTTCAACATGAAACTTCCTTATTGCATATCCATCGCTATCTGAGATGACCTAAACCTTGAGTCAGCCTCAACTTTATCATTTCAGATTCTTATCCAATATTTCATAAGGAATTATCAGCATGCATTTCTAATTTGCATTCACATTGTGCTTTAATCACATTCTTTAGCATGTGGTGTGTGTCCACCATAGGCACACTTTATAGTTTCATTTATGTATTTATTGAAAATTATTATTTTCATGATTGTTCACAATCATTTGCATGTAGTCTTTAAAAGCATAATCATGTTGTATTTTATCATGACCACAGAGCATTACTACTCATTTATTCTTTCATCAATTTATACTATTTTTCTTGAGGAGATGGCACATATCCCCCTCAAGCTATTATTCGAAAACAAATAGTCATGACTCTTAAAAATAGAGTCATCCATGCATCCATGGTATTTATTCTATCCTGGCAAGTGCAATTCTCGCCTTACATTTCACTAATTCAGGTAGTCACATCATGCCTTTAGTATACATATACTCATACATCATACATGTGCATCACTTGCACATTTAATATCACACATTCATATCTATTTGGTCTTAATATCAGTCTTCATACCAGGCAACCTTATAATGCACTCAATCCATGCACTCAAGCATATACAAACATAGATAAATATTCAACATGCGAGTTCACCACTTACACCTTTTTTGTAACATCCAATTTTCACTAACCACATTTTCATAACACAAATTATTCTTTGAGGACACTTGTGTGCAAGTGATCCAGCTAAACATCGTACTTTATGATTATCTTCTTTGGTTTATGATAAAGTTTATCCTAAAATTAAATGTTGAAATTTTGATATGTTATTTATATTGATGTATAGTGTTGACAGGTATTATGATGAGGTTTAAAAAAGTGTGCAGGAAACATGATGCGATCGACAATACACCTTGGACTCCAGATTGAGTCAGGGAGTGATGATGATATGATGATGGCATCGACAATACACCTTGGACTCCAGATTGAGTCAGGGAGTGAACTATTAACTTTCAATATGAGTACTTGATTTTATTAGGCATGTGTTATGATGATGATTTTAGTTATGGATTTCATGTATAAGATTTATTAATATTATTTTCTCAGTGGATGCAAGCATGGTGATGCTTGCTAATTCGAATCACATATGGAGTAAAGGGGTCATACACGGATATCAGATAGATGAGGGAGAGGTGTGGCAATGTCCCTGTCACAGCTTATTAGCACTCCCGACGTGACTTGAACTGAAGGTTAACGACTACCTTGTTCCTGAGATGTTCATGATGTCATGAGGGCAGACTGATACAGTCGCTCATGAGGATTTCTGAGGGGCACGCAATAGGCTGGATTCATTATTCCTCAGTAATCCCTTAGTCTCACACAAGGTCGAGAAGTGGAGTATTGACTCCCAGCATCAGACAACTTCCAAAATAAGTCAGAATGGCGAGTGGAACCCTTGGAGCACATCGGTGTGTCTTGAAGGGCACGTCGCATGTTAATATAAATACCAATAAAGAAAAGAAAACGTCAAGAGAAACTGATTAAAATTTAGAAGACTTTAGAAGACAAAATGAATACTTAGATTTTGTTAGAAACGAGAATATAATTTTATAGTAATTTATAAATCGTAATTATGATAGTCTAAATGCTCATGCCTAAATAAAGCTTATAATAATGAGTTAAGAGAAATTTAGACTAATAAAAACTAGTAAGAGAGAATAAGAATAAAAACTAAAGACATGTGCACATTGTGTGCATGAAATTAATAAAAGAATTTTTTAATTAAAAGAAATTATTTCATAAGGAAATGTGGTGTCAACTTAGAGTTGGAGTCCTAAGTCAATATAGACTCTAAATCCTAACTAAGAGAAGATTCTTAATCAAATTCCAACTGTAAATTAGTTAGGAGACACAATAAAAGAGAAAATGGGGAACTAAGGGACAACTAGGAGAAAATCTAGGAACTGATTGTGGAGGTGAGGAAAAATTCAAAATTTATTTAATTAAAAATAAATAAAACCTGTGCAACTTGAGGGAAGAGTGACATATGTTGAGGGTGAATAATCTCTAAATTAATTATTAAAATTTATCTAATTATGCATGAAATGACAAGTGTCAAGGTGAAATTCTTAGAAAAAGAATGGTAAGGAAGGAGTAAGGGACCCTATTGTTGGATGAATGAAATGTTGTCAAAAATTTTGTGACTAGTTTACTTGTGTGAGTTGGGTTGCAAGTCTTGTGTAGGAGGTGGAAACCTCTCCTTGCGAGGACAAGCTTGAGCTAGATACTGATATGAAATTATGTGTGTGACCCCTTTGCAGCTTGGGGGGCTAAGGGGGAAGAAGAGTACCCCTAGCATTGGTTGGGAGGTACCAATGAAATCTTTGATTAATAGTGTTACAAGGAAAATCTCTCTATGGCTAGGGGTAAACCACAACAGACGGAAATGACTGCAGAAATCAACTCTAATCTCAGGTATGCTATATAAACAAATATGCTAGCAAGACAAGATAAAAGGCCAACCTCATCCAAATGTTCGATGAAGTCCATCGTTGAGCACTTGACTCAAAGTGATACACCTGCAACTTGTCCTCAACAACCAAGAAATGCAAGCATATGGTGATAATATATAATGTTAGCACATTCAACAGCATAATCCATCAACATTCATAACAAATATGCCCATGGAATAACAATTCAAATATTTGCAAGATATTAATTGGACGAGAAAAGAGTATTTCTATTAAAATGTAATCAGCAGAAGCGAATGAATTACAAACTTCTGTGTCGGCACGGTTCGGAACCGAGAAACTAAGTCCCTTCCAACTGGGCCTCCACCACTTCAATCCTCCACCAAAGGAAAGCTCATATAAGAGAGACAATGTGGTTCTCAATCAAGTAGGGAAGAGCTTGGGGGTTGAACAATGTGTTCAGACTTAAAAGGAAAAAGGGATGCAGACTCAATATGAAGTGAATAATTTCTCTACAGTAACTTTGCTCTCAAAGTTGAATTCTTCTCCTCTTTTCCATAGCTCAGATTTGGCCCATTTGTAGCCTTCAAGTGGAACTAAAGGGTCAAGTTAGAACATTTCTAGTATGTGGAAGGTCAAGGATAATGGATCTCATGATGTGAGATGAAAACCTGTCACAATTTTTTTATTTTGGGCACAAAACCCGATGTACATGGGTTGTATTGGTGCAACCTGTGTATATGCATGTTGTACAATAGGTAGGGCACATATATGTAGAAAAATAATGTTCTTAGCTCTGGGATTTTCAAAAAGGGACTTCAAGTCTGCATAGGGAAATGGAAAAAGGCATTATGTGCAAGTTTGCATAGGGTGAGGCTATATTTGAGTCCAATGAGTGGGTTTAGGAGCCCTTCCTAAATGCAACAATTAATTATAATATTTTAATCCTCTTTGTGAGTGTGGCACCCCCCCACAAACCCACAAATCGCATTAACTTGCCCATGAGGCCCTAGCCTCATTTCTAGGCTGATTTCACTTAAACGAAAGTCAAAAATGGTACCAACAAAAATTCCCACATTCTTGGCACCTTGGGCACTAGTGGTAATACCTCCCAAAGCTACAAAAAATAAGCACCAATCACCTCTTAGAAAGATGTTAGAAAAGCAAGAAATTCAGTGGAAACATATACATTTTGAATGGTTATGGAATTAGCATTGGAGTTTAGAAGCCAAGCTATTGGAGTAGTCTTGTCGATGGGTTCATACACAAGTTCAACCATGTTTACTAGGAACAATTTCTATAGTAGATGGTTATAAGTTCTTTGGATTTGATGATTTGAGGGCAAGATCGAGGGCCACTTGAGTTTTGTATTTTAAGTTGAAGATCGAGTCTTTCGACTCCACTCAAACACATTTTGATTACCCCTTTTTACTTTTAGGGGGGCTATATATGATGATACAGACTTCTCACTTTTCGTTGATAGGGGGGGAACTTAGTGACCATATGTAATACCCCAAGGATGTGCTTCAATTGTATTATGAATTGTAATTTTGTTTTATAGGTTGGTGAGCCAAGTTTATATAAGCTAGTGGGCTTATGTGTTATTTAGGCCAGGGAGCCTAAGTGTTGAGGGCCAGGAGCCTGATTTTTGTACATGTAATTATGCACAATATTAATACAAAAACATCTTTGCATGTGGACCGACCACGATGAATGAGTGATGGGGGACTAAGCTTCCACAAAGCCTAGGTAAGGGAGAGGGGGTTGAAAGGTTAGAAGAGGGGCTAAGCTTGAGGGCTTAAGTCCTTGGGAATAATAATTAAATATTATTCCAAAGTTGTGAAAATGTTTATGATTTATCCTAAGTTCCTGGAAGGGGAACGTGTGCAAGATGGGAAACATGCAGCCCTAGGGAGACAGGTGTTGACCTGGGCGCATGTAGTTAAAACCAGAGAAGTAAGTCGTGTTGGGGGTTTGTCCTTCATTTTTCCTCAATCTTCCATCTGATTCTGGGGGGTTAGTTCTCCATTCTTGTGTGGGTTGTCTGAACCATGTGACCTCTGTGTCAAAGTGCGACATACCTCACGTAGGTCTGAAATCTGAAACTGTGAAACCCAGAGGTAAACCCATGGATTGAGCCGAGTCTCCTGTGTGTCCGTTGAACCCTGAGCATACCGTAATCGTCCATGTCGTGTGTGTTTTAACTGCAGACTATTGTGGTCACGCAGTCCCTTAGCTAAGTGTAATTGGCTACTCCCATCTGTCCTTTGTTGAGTCTTACTGTTGTTCTCCTTGTGCTGGAACGAAATTAAAGAAGTAGGTTGTCAAACCTATGGGCGACTCTCTCCAAGTGAGAGAGTGCGCGGAGGAAGGAGAGAGCTTTTGGAAGGAACCCTGTAGTTGCCACAGAACTCGGAGATTTTTGGTCCAGTCTGTTGTTGAAGCCCAAGGCAAGGGAGATTAGCAGCCAAAGGACTATCTAGGTGACAGAGAAGGTGTATACTCCTGGGGTGGGACAGGTATGTGGGGAAGGAGAGTCTGTGAGAAGTGGGCATAAGTGGTTCCTGAGAGAGAATCCTCCTTCTTTTATGCGTATTCTTCCTGTAAACCTTACCTAGCCTAGGATTCCTTACCTGGTGGAGCTTAGTCCCAGCTCAGGGGTGACCTACTACTGAGAGTGATGAGCAGTGTGGTCTAAGGCAGGGAGGTTCATGGAAGGTCTACACGCAGTTGGTGGTGCATGATAGTTTCAAAGATAAGTGTCACTATGTTTTGTAATTCTGTAATTAATTAAATTGCATACCTCTAATTCTTGCAATGTTATCACGTATTTTGTTGTGCATATGAATTATTTTTGTTTCCATTAACTCTGAAATGCTAGCAGTAATTCTGTGTTTAACTGTAATTAAGCGTTTTTAAGTTCATTAGAATGCATAATGTGTTACAGAAGTGTTTTTTCGCGTAGAAGTGTTGGCCCGACCGTGGGGTTGATGGCCAGGGAATGTTACAAATTGGTATCAGAGCCTAGTTTCAATGCTGA
The DNA here is from genome assembly GCA_009831015.1 of Picea engelmannii. Taxonomy (NCBI): domain Eukaryota; kingdom Viridiplantae; phylum Streptophyta; class Pinopsida; order Pinales; family Pinaceae; genus Picea; species Picea engelmannii. The sequence goes on from ML777914.1 coordinate 793,041, forward strand.
GCCTGGATGGACAGGATAAGTGATCTTTGGACCGAGGTTTTGAGAAGAAATTGTGTCTGGAGGACTAATTTCAGAGCTCAAAATGTTTCTGAGTGTCAACGGGCTACTTGACCATGTTACAAAGCTCAGGAGGTGTAGCGGTGTTATAAAACTGCAGTAGATGTGGTATATGGCCACAAGGAGAGAGAGAACTCCACACCAGAAGTGTTGGAGCCATAGGATATGTTCGAGAGTGTCACACACCCACTACGGCAACTAAGATTTTCTTTTTATTTTTGTCTTTTCTTCGAGGAACAAAATCCCTGAATTTCTATGGGCCTAGCACAGACCGTCCCTTCCCTTATCCTCCCCCATGTGATCGTTGGCTATGACCACATGCCTTACCAAAAAGGCGCTTCCGGCTTTCGCAATTCGGGGAATCGCGATGCAAGCATTCCCTTGTTCTTTGTCTTTCTAAATGTCGAAACCCGAAAGGATCTAATAGATCCTTAACTCCTCCCTTGGGTTGCTTGTCATATGACCAATCCTATGACCTGATGCTAATCCTCTAAATGCTTATGGGGTTTCGCGATTCGAGGAATCGTGATGCAAGTGTTCCTCCTTTCCCTTTCGAATCCCCAGAACTCGAAAGCCTGGTATCATCTAGATCTACGGTCCAGATCGTCGACTTGATCAATGGCCCTGATTAAATTCGGACATTCTACCTTTCAAGATTTTGGCAGGGTCTTCATTCCTATTTCTCTGATGTCCAAAACCCTGGTGGCTTTAGATCTTCGTCACGCATCCCTAAAAATGGACGGTCCAGATTCTTTCGGGACTCTTCCTTCCTACCACAAGACCTTGTCCAGTGACCTAGGGCTCATTCACAGAGCGCATAGGGGTTTCGCGTACTGGGATTTCGCGACTGGCGAAGACGAGGGGTCTTTCCCTTTGGTTTCCGGGTGTCGAAATGTCGAAACCTATTCATGCTAAACCGGCTCATCCACAGAACGCGTCGGGGTTTTGGGTACTGGGATTTCGTGACTTGCGAAGACAAGGGGTCTTACCCTTGGGTTTCCAGGGTGCTGAAACATCGAAACCTATTCACTCTAAATCGGCTCATCCACAGAGCGCGTCGGGGTTTCAGGTACCAGGATTTCATGACTTGTGAAGACAAGGAGCCTTACCCTTGGGTTTCCCGGGTGCCGAAATGCCGAAACCTATTCACACTAAACCAGCTCATCCACCAAGCACGTCAAGGTTTCAGGTACTAGTATTTCACGACTTGCGAAGATGAGGGGTCTTACCCTTTGGTTTCCCGGGTGCCGAAACGTCGAAAACCTGAGAGAACTACTTTCTCTTGTATAAGGTTTCCAGACTCAGATCACATGATCCTTCAACGGGTTCTTAGGTAATTATCCCTAGGCTTGGTGACCTGACTGAAGAGCCTTCCTAATTCACCGAGCTATGAGCTCTGTGTCAGGGGTAAGTAAACTCGTGGGTTTACTAAAATGGTAGTCTTTTCAAGGAACTCACTCCGGCTCTGGAATGCGAGGGAACTTCCCGAAAGGAGGTGCCTTTGGGAAATCAAAACAGGACATAGTGCGAGTCAAGTAGGTGGAACAAATCTCAAGGGAACGGACTCGTATTCTGAACTTATTCATTCTATACATAAACCGATTATGGTCATATGAGTATAAGCATGCATCCATTATTTCCGGTCAAAACACAAGGCAAGCACTTCAATACAGAAACCATTTATGAGCGTATAAACATGAGCATGCATCCAGGACATTCAATTCAAGATACAAGATATAAACACTTATTAGAAACACCAGGTGTGATGCGACTGTTGAGAGGGGTGCTCGTTTCCACCCAACCGTAGGCTCAGTTACTGCAAACGGATTTACCACTAGCCACCCCCGAGCTAGACCACGATGCTTGAGATTCAGTCTCCTACTCCCAGCTCAACGGAAGTTAAGGATGAAGGTTACTCTCCTTCTCCTATGTTCAGAACTCTGTGTGTTTCCAGAGTTTTCTCCAATTCTCTTCCACGATCCCTGTCGCGCGTGTTCTTCTCTCTCCCTTACCACACTCCTTCTCTTGTCTTTTCTCTACAAGATTGCATGTGGCGCGAATTTCCCCATCCGTGGTCAGGTCTGGGATCTATTACGGATGGGTGGTTCACCCCCATCCCCTCATTAACTCTTGAGGAGCCTCCCCACCTACCAATCTGACGAGAAATCCATTCTAGGGTCAGAGAGTTGCTTTGGCTTTTGAGCAAGTAAAAGCCAGTACGGTACTGGCTTGGTGGAAGTTAACGCAACCATTCCAGGTCCCTTCCACCACCTCTCATTAGCCATTGTGGTCTCTTTTAGCACATCCCCTTCCTAGCAGTCATGCAACACATAATCATAACATAATTTACATTCATCAACCTTTTTATACAAAGGTCTATGAAATCAAACATTCACATCTTTGAGTTTGCCATAGTTCTTGGCCAATATAGTTATTTTTACAGACTGGGGGAAATAGGGTGTTACAATTCCCTCCCCCTTAAAGGAACATCATCCTCGATGTTTTATCTATCAATAGGACGTGTATGTACAGAAGTAAACAAAATCGGATATGCATGTTTCATGGCATCTTCCATTTCCCATTTAGCCTCATCTAGGCCAAAATGTTTCCACTGCACCTTGACCTATGCAATGGTTCGGTTCCTGAGTGGGGTTTCCTTTCTGTCCAGTATGCATTAAAGTTCTGGCAGGAATTCTCCCTCCGGTTCCACTTGGATCACAGACCAGTCAATTATATGATTAGAATCGTGTGCATATTTCTTCAATAATGAAACATGGAAAACATTATGTGCTTTTATTGTGGGAGGAAGTGATAGCCTATAGGCTACAGGTCCCACTCTATCAAGAACTTCAAAGGGTCCACAATATCGAGGTGCCAACTTGGCACAAGATCTCATCCTTATGGAACTCTTCCTGGGCCTAACTCTAAGATATACATGGTCTCCCGTCTTGAATTCTCTTGGAGTTCTCTTTCGGTCGACGTAACTTTTCTATCTGTTCTGAGTGACCTTTAGGTTTTGTTTAATCTGAATCACTTGTTGTTCCATTTCTTTCAACATGTTAGGTCCAATAGTAATTATGTTTACTGGGTTACTCCAACTGACTGGAGTGTTGCACAGTCTACCATAGAGGACTTCAAAAGGACTCGTCTTCAGGGATTCTTGGTAGCCGTTGTTGTAGGTGAATTCCACCAGTGGCAGGTAATCTTCCCACTTTTTAGGTTGATGCATTACATGCATTCTTAGCATGTCTTCCAATATTTGGTTCACTCTTTCCGTCTGTCCATCGGTTTGAGGATGATAGGCTGTGCTAAATAGTAATTTGGTCTCTAGACCAACCATCAAGGATTTCCAAAAGTTGGAAGTAAATTTTGTGTCTCTGTCAGACACGATCTCTTTAGGCATACCATGTAGTCTGAATATCTCCTTCATGAATATGCTGGTGATATCTATTGCCTTGCAAGTCGATTTGACGGGGATAAAATGGGCGGACTTGCTCAATTTATCCACCACTACCATGATGGCATCATTTTGTTTGGTTGATGTTAGTAATCCGATGATGAAGTCCATGGAAATGGTTTCCCATTTCCATTCCAGGATTGGTAGAGGTTGTAATAATCCTGTTAGGTGCCGATGTTCTGCTTTAACCTCTTGGAATTCTAGGCACTTAGCTAAATAGTTAGCTATGTCTTTCTTTAACCTAGGCCAATAGAATTGTTTCCTAGTGGCCGTGATCATCTTCTGATATCCCGGGTGACCAGTATATGGTCTTTTATGTAGTTCATCCATTATGAACCTCTTCAAGTCGTCACAATCTGGAATATACAATCTATTTCTGTAAGTTAGCAGACCTCCATCTATCATATGGTAGCCTTCATACTTTATTCTTGTGGGTTCTTGCTCTAGGTACGAGATCACGGTCTAGAAGAATGTGTTTGTTTCTTGTGCATTCCTGACTCTTTCTTTGACATTCGTCTCGTAGGTGCTCACCGCTACCAGGTGAATTGTTTTCATACTTCTGCTAAGGGCATCGGCCACCTTATTTTCCTTTCCTTTAACATGTTTAATTTCAAAATCAAACTCACTAAGGAGGTCCATCCACCTAGCTTGTATGGCATTGAGCTTTGGTTGGTCAAACAGATATCGCAATCCACAGTGGTCTGTCATAAGTACAAATTTCCTCTCCAGGAGGTAATGTCTCCACATTTTTAAGGCATGCACTATGGCGGCCAACTCTAGACCATGGGTCAAATAGTTGACTTCATGCTCATTCAATTTTTGGGATTCATAGTAGACTACACTTCCTCCTTGCATAAGGACTCCTCCGAGCCCTTCCTTACAGGCATCCGTGCACACGAGGAAGTCATTTTCGGGATCAACGATCTTCAACAGGGGTGCATAGGTCAGAAGGTGTTTAAGGGATTGAAATCTTTCTTCACATTCTTGTGTCCACGTGAATTTAGCTCCCTTCTTCTGGAGGGCAGTGATTGGACAACCAATCTTGGAGAATCCTTTTATAAATCTCCTATAGTATCCTGCTAAGCCCATAAAGGATCTGATATCTGAAATGTCCTTTGGGGTAGGCCATTCCATGATAGACCTGATCTTGTCAGGATATACTGCTACTCCCTCTTCAGATATGACATGGCCCAAGTAATGTATTTGCTTCTAGAAAAAGTCGCACTTGCTAAATTTGGCATAGAGTTGATGTTCTCTTAGCACTTGAAGCACAAGTCTAAGATGTTCCTCATGTTCCTCTC
>ML777914.1:798395-829598 GCA_009831015.1 Picea engelmannii
CACATTCTAAGGTTTTATGGTAACAGTCCAGTCTGGCTTTATATGTGGCTAGCCAGTCCATACCAATCAACAGGTCATACGATCCTAGGGGTAATACGTTAAGGGTTGCTTGGGTGGAGAATTCACCCATAGTGAATTGGCAAAATGGTATGACCTCCATTACTTTTCTTTTGGTGTCGGTGGCTAATTGTACCAACCATTGCTTCGCGTGTTTATGTGGTTGTAATTTACACTTATCAACAACCTTAGGGGCTATATAACTCAAATTTGAATCAGGGTCAATTGGAATAGACACTAGATGGTTGGTGATCATACCTTCCATCTCCACCATTGAAGCTTGGTGGTCATCTTGTTTATTATCCAAGGCTGCATAAATTTGTGGCACGCTCTTGGCCACATCATTAATGGTGGTAGCTTCTTGAACGTTGTAAATTCTCTGATTGTTATGTTGTCGGTGCGGGCAGTCCCTCAGTAGATGTTCTTCTCCACAATCCCAACATTTCAAGGGTTCTTTCTTCAGGTTATGAATCTTTCTTGGGGTAGATCCAAAAGGTTTATTTCCGCTCTGGGAGGGGAAATTCTGCTAGTGTACACTTCGGGTGGGAAGCTCATCCTTGAGTCCTTTTTATAGTTTTAAAATCTTGGGGATTTAAACCCCTTTTTCTGGAATCCCGAACTATTCTTCTACTTCCAGCCTTCATGAGGTTTTGTCTGATGCCAAAGCTGTTCATAACAATATCTTGCCTTTTGGATAGTTTCTTCTAGGGTCTTTCGCTCATCGAACTCAATCCTGATAGTCCTTAGGTAGTCCACTGATGAATCGTTGCACCTTTGCCTTTTCTGCTTTTATATAGGGTACGTACCTCAACAACTCGAGGAATCTGCTGACATATTCCTCTATGGTGCGTTGTCCCAGCTTGAGTTCATAGAATTCTTTAGTCTTTTCGTCGAAATACTTTTCCTACAGATACTTCTTCCTGAAGTATTTCTCAAACCATTCCCAAGATAGGTCCTCTTCATGAATCCCTTTTACGTTCTTAAGGTCTTCCCACCAAATGGAAGCCTTCCCATTTAAGTTGAAAGCGACTACTCGGGCCTTCAAGTTTTCCGAGAATTCATGGACTCTGAAATACTTCTTTAGTCCAAGCAGCTAGGCCTCCGCTTCCTCTCCCTTCTTTATTTCATCGTCGAAAGAGGGTGGTTTGGCCTTCTTCAATTCTTCGAGATTATGATTTTTGGAATGATTTTGCTTCTTCCATTTTCTTCGGGAATAAGAACTAGTTCTGCTACTAGAAGATCCCTTTGAGTCGCCAGTTTCCTTTCCAGAGGAATCGTTCGACGCTTGTCCCTTATCTCTGGGGTGGACCTTTCTCGAGGTGCTCCTCTCAGTGTGGCCACTTAAAGGACCATGTTTTCCTATCCCAGGTAGGCTTCGACTTCTCTTCGTCTGTTGTTGGTCCGCGTGACTGGTGTCAGGTCCATGCTACAATTGTCTTTGTATGTCAGATAAGCTCTGCAACAAGACTGCATTAATCTTCATTTTCTTCTCTTGCTCTTTTATCAACCTCTCGTTGTCAGCCTTGCAGCTTTGTAGTTTGACCATGAGGCTCCTCACAGTCTCAGCTAGATCTGGAGGGGTCTCCACAGCTCTCCTTTCGTCAAACTCTTCGTCTCTATTGTGGGAGCCATCCCCCACTTCGTGGTGCATCACCATTCTATGTGTCTGCAGTTTCTCATGGTTGATCGTCCACTTGTTGTGCAAGAAAAACACTTGTTGTTAGTCAACATCATATTCATTCATAATCAGTGCATAATTCATATTTTTCAAATGCATACACACAATAGGAATTTTCATTCTTAACTTCGGCTTTTGATAAAGGGGGTTAGGATAGAGAGTTGCTCCTTTTAAGAGTACTTTAAATGGAGTTTCTGCTCAACTCGTCCATGAGCCCAAGCAAGCCAAGTGTTGTAACCATGCTCTGATACCAATTTGTCATACACCCACTATGGCAACTAAGATTTTCTTTTTCTTTTTGTCTTTTCTTCGAGGAACATAATCCGTGAATTTCTATGGGCCTAGCGCAAACCCTCCCTTCCCTTATCCTCCCCCATGTGATCATTGGCTATGACCACAGGCCTTACTAAAAAGGTGCTTCCGGCTTTCGCGATTTGGGGAATCGCGATGCAAGCGTTCCCATGTTCTCTGTCTTTCAAAATGTTGAAACCCGAAAGGGTCTTACAGATCCTTAGCTCCTCCCTTGGATCGCTTGTCATACGACCGATCCTATGACCTGATGCTAATACTCTAAATGCTTTCGGGGTTTCGCGATTTGGGGAATCACGATGCAAGCGTTCCTCCTTTCCCTTTTGAATCCCTGGAACTCAAAAGCCTGGTATCATCTAGATCTACGGTCCAAATCATCGACTTGATCAATGGCCTAGATTAAATCCTGACATTCTACCTTTCGGGATTTTGGCAGGGTCCTCATTCCTATTTCTCTGATGTCCAGAACCCTGGTGGCTTTAGATCTTCGCCATGCATCCCTACAAATGGGCGGTCCAAATTCTTTCGGGATTCCTCCTTCCTACCACAAGACCATGTCCGGTGACCTAGGGCTCATTCACAGAGTGCATCAGGGTTTCGCGTACCAGGATTTCGCGACTGGCGAAGATGAGGGGTCTTGCCCTTTGGTTTCCTGGGTGTCGAAACATCGAAACCTATTCACACTAAATCGGTTCATCCATAGAGCATGTCGGAGTTTCGGGTACCGGGATTTCGCGACTTGCGAAGACAAGGGGTCTTACCCTTGGGTTTCCCGGGTGCTGAAACACCGAAACCTATTCACGCTAAACCGGCTCATCCACAGAGCGCGTTGGGGTTTCGGTACTGGGATTTCGCGACTTGTGAAGACAAGGGTCTTACCCTTGGGTTTCCCGAGTGTCGAAACGTCGAAACCTATTCATGCTAAACCGGCTCATCCACCGAGCGCGTAAGGGTTTCAGGTACCAGGATTTTGCGACTTGCGAAGACGAGGGGTCTTACCCTTTGGTTTCTCAGGTGCCGACACACCAAAACACTGAAAACCTAAGAGAACTACTTTCTCTTGTACAAGGTTTCCAGACTCAGATCACATGATCCTTCAACGGGTTCTTAGGTAATCATCCCTAGGCTTGGTGACCTGACTGAAAAGCCTTTGTAATTCACCGAGCTATGAGCTCTATGTCCGGGGTAAGTAAACTCATGTGTTTACTAAAACGATAGTCTTTTCAAGGAACACACTTCGGCTCTGTAATGCAAGGGAACTTCCCGGAAGGAGGTGCCTTAGGGAAATCAAACCAGGACATAGCACGAGTCAAGTAGGTGGAACAAATATCAAGGGAATGGACTCGTATTCTAAACTTATCCATTTTATACATAAACCGATTATGGTCATATGAGTATAAGCATGCATCCATTATTTCCGATCAAAACACAAGGCAAACACTTCAATACAGAAACCATTTATGAGCGTATAAACATGACCATGCATCCAGAATATTCAATTCAAGATATAAGATATAAACACTTATCGGAAACACCAGGTGTGACGCGACTGCTGAGAGGGGTGCTCGTTTCCACCCAATCATAGGCTCAGTGACTCCAAACGGATTTACCGCTAGCCACCCCTGAGCTAGACCACGATGCTTGAGATTCAGTCTCTTACTCCCAGCTCAACAGAAGTCAAGGACGAAGATTACTCTCCTTCTCCTATGTTCAAAACTCTGTGTGTTTCCAAATTTTTCTCCAATTCTCTTCCGCGATCCCTATCGTGCGTGTTCTTCTCTCTCCCTTACCACACTCCCTCTCTTTTCTTTTCTCTGCAAGATTGTGTGTGGCACGAATTTCCCCATCCATGGTTAGGTCTAGGAGCTGTTATGGATGGGCAGTTCACCCCCATCCCCTCATTAACTCTTGAGGAGCCTCCCCACCTACCAATCTGACGGGAAATCCATTCCAGGGTCAGAGAGTTGCTTTGGCCTTTGAGCAAGTAAAAACCAGTACGGTACTGGATCGATGGAAGTTAACGCACCTATTCCAGGTCCCTTCCACCACCTCTCATTAGCCATCATGGTCTCTTTTAGCACATCCCCCTCCCAACAGTCATGCAACACATAATCATAACATAATTTACAATCATCGACCTTTTTATACAAAGGTTTGTCAAATCAAACATTCACATTTTTGAGTTTGCCATAGTTCTTGGCCAATATAGTTATTTTTACAGACTGGGGGAAACAGGGTGTTACAGGGAGGAAAGGAGAACCCTCATGACCGTCAGATCTGGAGAATGTGCACAAGGCTTAAAACTCTTTGGAGTTGCACAGGAGTATGGAAATCGCAATACGTGAAATCATGAATTCGTCAGGACTGTCCATTGGAAAGGATGCGTGGAGAGCGGTCAACATTTCACTGACTCGTAACTTGAAATGGTCAAAGGGTGAGGTCGTGAGAATTCATGAAACTTGAATTCACAATTGGATCACAATCATCGATTTAAGAGAGATCTGGACCATTAATTGTCCAGGAAGAAATCGACATTTCGGGAATAGGGAGGATGAAGGTGGAAAATCTTTCGACCTCTTGACACACAAAATCCTGATACATGAAATGCCGACGAGATATGAGTTGTCAAATCGTGGGGAATCGGGACCGTTGGATCAAGTAGATGAATAGACCGTAATTTCAGAATTTCGAAATGTGTGGAGGCACGAACTCTCGATGCCCGAAACTTCGAAATGAAAAGTGAAAGTGGTGGGACCCTATGACATCGTCGAAAGTGATGTGGACCTTCTTAAGGACACCATGTGTCACTACCTTGGTTGGTGACAGCTGTGATGTGGGCCCTGGGGGAGAGAGGTCAAATTTTTAGAAGTCAAGAGTTGGAGAGGAAAGCGAGTGCGAGAAACACCGAAACCCAAAACCTCGAAGCCCCGAAATCCTGAAACCCGAAGTTTCATTTGGAGAGCCTTGTAGCACCTAGCAATTTAGCATTTGATCATGGCCCATGGACGCATGGGTTGGGGAATAATAAAACGGGGGCTATCTCCAGAAATTTCAAAGCCAAACAGAGCTCAGAAAATTCGTGGAATCGAAACATTTTCTTATTCGCATTGGTTTATGAATGTTGTAGTATTATTAAGGGTTTAAAGGCCTGACAAACTTCGGTTGACTGGACGTTGTGTGTGCAGAGTTCAACGAGTGTTAGGACAGTCGCGAATCGACGACGAGTATAGAAATGGAAGAGATGTGGATTGCCTTCAATTCAAAGAACGAAAGAGAAGGAAGGGATGTCAACTTGGGAGTCGAAGGATCGAACTCCTATGGGCATGTGATGAAAATCATTGAAAGATTGCAGAAAGATGCCCAAGCTCGCCAAGTTGATAGCTGAAAGATCATGAGGGTCAGGAATCGGCAGGGTGAATTCAACTTAAATATGTTGAAGAGCCTGGAGAGAATAGAAAGGAAATTAGAAAAGGAGAGTGACACAACCAAAACAGGGAGTCGCGGGACCCTTGAGAGAAAAAGAAGATCAAGGAGTGGTAGCAGTCATCATAGTCCCTCCCTAAAGCATTCTGATAAGGAAGCACACAGTAGTTCAAGCCCATCTCCTACCAGAAAGCATAGGAGATCTGGGATGGATGAATTGAAAGGGGAAATGAACAAGATCAAGCCTCCAACGTTCAATGGAGAACATAAGAAGGAGGAAGATGCCGAAACATGGTTGCTTGGAATGAGGAAATACTTTTAACTGTAGAATTATTCCTCTCACACAGAGGGAAAGATTGCCATGTATCAACTAAAGGGAAAAGCATCCATGTGGTGGGATCAACTTGTGCAGGTGCAACACATCAGGGAAAGGGACATCACATGGAAAAAATTCAAGAGGTATTTCGAGAGGAAATACTTAACTAAAAGATATTATGACAGAAAGATGAAAGAGTTCTTTGAACTCAAGTTGGACAACAAGACCATTGATGAGTATGAGTGAAAGTTTTTGGAATTACTGAAGTATGTTTCGTTCATCAAAGATGAGTCTGTCAAGATTCAGAGGTACCTGAGTGGATTACCACCTCCTATTGGGTATAAGATTCAGTATGATGATCCAAAGACTATGGAAGAAATGATAGGAAGAGCGAAGTGCTTATTTGAACAACAAAGAGAAAAGCCTACCTTTCGGAAGGCTTGGGATGACCAGAAAAAGTTCAAGAAAGAACAGAAGCAGAAGGGAAATAAACCACCCTTTTTCAGAAACAGTCCTCAAGGACAGGCGTCTCTTAGAGAGCCCAGGAAGGTTGAAGTGAGTGGGCAAATGTCAAGGCTGCCACCTATGGAATGTTGGGGTTGTAAAGAAAACCATAGGTACAGAGATTGCCCCCACAGAAATGATAAAGTAAGATTTCTCCACAATGTTCAGCAAGTTGAAACAGTGGAGGACATGGGCAGTAGAATTCCAAGGATCTACGTAGCCTTGGACAACAAGCAAGTTGAGTATTAGTCGCACATGATTGAAGTAGAAGGTATGATAAAAAAACCAACCATTTACTATTTTAGTTGATTCAGGGGCTAGCCATAGTTATATAGACCCTAGAGTGGTAGAAAGTTTGCATTTGATAAAGAGAAAACAAGAAAAGTCTTGGTTAGTGCAGCTAGCTATAGGAACCAAGAGGAAAGTCATAGAGTTAGTCAAGTCATGTCCTGTAGACATGAATGGATTGAGCATGAAGGTCGATTTGAACATTCTGTCGTTAGGCTCTTATGACTGTCTAATTGGGATGGACTGGTTGGACCAACACCATGCCATCTTGAACTGTTGGAACAAGGCCTTCACTTGCTTAGATGAAGAAGGGAATCAGAGAGCCATCCAAGGAATTCCTAGAGTTGTTACTGTTAGAGAAATCTCAACAATGCAGTTGAAGAAGTGCTACAGAAAAGGCTATCAATTATTTGCAGCCCAAGTGGGGGAAATGCCTAAGGATAAGGTGTCAAGTATTGAGGATCATGAGGTACTTAAAGAGTTTGAAGACGTATTTTAGGAGGTGCCCAGACTACCTCCGAAGAGAGATATTGATTTCTCTATAAATTTGATGCCTGGAGCAGCTCCAGTGTCGAAAGCTCCTTATAGAATGAGTACCCCAGAGTTGAAAGAGTTGCAATTGTAGCTTGAAGAGCTTCTAAAGAAGGGGTACATTCACCTAAGCATGTCACCTTGGGGTGCCCCGGTCTTGTTCGTGAAGAAGAAGGACGAGACGTTGAGGTTGTGCATTGATTTCAAACAGTTGAACAAAGTAACTGTCAAGAACAAATATCCTCTATCGAGGATCGACGATCTTTTCGATCAGTTGAAAGGTGCAAAAATATTTTCGAAGATAGATCTAAGATCGGGATATCACCAGGTAAGAATAAAGGATGAAGACATCAACAAGACCGCCTTTAGAACAAGGTATGGTCATTACAAGTTCACAATGGTGCCGTTTGGGCTGTCGAACACACTTGTTGTTTTTATGTGCTTGATGAAAGGTGTATTCAGGGACTATTGAGACAAGTTTGTCATAGCCTTCCTGGATGACATTTTGGTGTATTTCAAGTCAAAGAAAGAGCATGAACAACACCTGAGGATGGTGCTGCAAGTGTTGAGAGAACACCAGTTGTATGCCAAGTTGAGCAAATGCTCATTTTATCAAAGACAGATCCATTACTTGGGACACATTATTTCAGATGAAGGAATCGTCGTGGATCCTGAGAAGGTTGAGGCCATCAGAGAATGGTCAGCGCCAAGGAATGTGGCGGAAGTTAGATCCTTGATGGGTCTAGCGGGCTATTACAGAAGGTTTATCGCAGGGTTCTCAAAGATAGCTCACCCTATCACTTCCTTGCAAAGGAAGGAGAAAAAGTTTCAGTGGACTGAAGAGTGTGAGAAAAGTTTCCAACGATTGAAGCAGTTGTTAACCATCGCTCCAATCTTGAGGATTGCAGATCCAAATGTGGATTTCGTGGTGTGCATGGATGCATGTAAAGAAGGGTTGGGAGGAGTTCTCAGTCATAATGGATTTGTAATCTGTTATGAGTCTAGGAAGTTGAAAGAGCACGAAAAGAATTATGCCACTCACGATTTAGAGTTGGAAGCAATCGTTCATGCTCTGAGGAAATGGAGGCATTACCTCATGGGAAGGAGGTTTGAACTCAGAACAGACCATAACAGTCTAAAATATTTGTTTGATCATCCAACCTTAAACTCTAGACAAAGTAGGTGGTTGGAATTTATGTGTGAGTACGACTTTGAGATCAAGCATATCAAAGGAAATGAGAATAAAGTGGTTGATGCACTCAGCAGGAGGGTGCATGAATTACATGCTACAGCCATTAGCATGTATCGAAATAATATTAAAAGCAGAATTCTGGAGGCTGCAAATGTAGATCTGCAATACAGAGAATTAGTAGCCAAGCTACAACAGGGTAAGATGCCATAGAAGATGGAAATTTATAAATTGGAAACCGATAGAATACTTTTGCACAAGAACATAATTTTTGTACCCAATGTCCAGTGCTTGAAACAGTTGATTTTGCAGGAGATGCATAATGTGCCTTATGCAGGGCATCCTGGATATCAGAAAATAGTAGCAGCGGTCAAGAGCCATTACTTTTGGCTGGGTATGAAGAGAGATATCGTTCCATACATTGCCAGATGTATGGAGTGCCAGAAAGTTAAAGCTGAGCATAGGCACCCAACAGGGTTGCTGCAACCTTTACCCATTCCTGAGTGGAAGTGGGAAGTGGTGACAATGGATTTTATTACAGGATTTCCCAGAACAAGCAAGCTGCATGATTCGATCATGGTGGTGGTGGACAAGCTTACAAAAGCTGCCCATTTTATTCCACTGAAAACTACTCACAAGGCAGCAAATGTTATTGATATTTTCATAAAGGAAGTGGCATGATTACACGGAATTCCTAAAACAATTGTGTCTGATAGAGACCCGAAATTCACCTCAAATTTCTGGAAAGGATTGTTCAAAGGATTTAGAACGAATCTGAACTTTAGTACAACTTATCATCCTGAGTCTGATGGACAGACAGAGAGGGTGACCTGAGTAATAGAAGACATACTGAGAATGTATGTGATGGACAAATCATCAAGATGGGAAGACTACCTGCACTGGGTAGAATTTGCCTACAACAATGGGTATCATGCATCGTTGAAGATGAGCCCATTTGAAGCACTTTATGGAAGAAAGTGCAATACTCCACTGAGCTGGGATAATCCAGCTGATAGAGCAATAGTTGGGCTAGAGTTGCTCAAGGAGATGGAGGACCAAATGATAAAAATTAAGCAGAATTTGAAAGTTGCCCAGGACAGATAGAAAAGTTATGTTGATAAGAACAAAACCCACAGAGAGTTCAAAGTGGGTGATCATGTTTTCCTGAAAGTGAAAGCTAACAGGAGTTCCCTAAAGCTGGGAAGTTGCGCCAAGTTGGTAGCCAAATTTTGTGGGCCATTTGAAATCCTGGAAAGGATTGGGCCAGTTGCATATATGCTTGCATTACCTGCATCCATGACTGTACATAATGTGTTTCATGTTTCATTGCTTAAGAAATATATACCAGATGCTAATCATGTTATCGATTGGAATGTGATTCAGGTGGTGGAACAAGAAGGTGTCATGCAAGTGCATCTTGTGTGCATATTGGACAGGAAAAACAAACAGCTTTGGAATCGAGCTATAGGGCTTGTAAAGGTCCAGTGGACCTGGTACAGTCCTGAGGATGCAACATGGGAACATGAAGATGCTATGCGGGTAGAATACCCACATCTTTTTGAAGATTTTGGAAATCTTGCGAATACTGTGTGAAAGTTGCACTGAGAACAGTGAAAAAAAATAAGGGAAGGGGATTGTAATACCCCAAGGACGTGCCCCAATTGTATTATGAATTGTAATTTTGTTTTATAGGCTGGTGAGCCAAGTTTATATAAGCTAGTGGGCTTATGTGTTATTTAGGCCAGGGAGCCTAAGTGTTGAGGGCCAGGAGCCTGATTTTTGTACATGTAATTATGCACAATATTAATACAAAAACATCTCTACGTGTGGACCGACCACGATGAATGAGTGATGGGGGACTAAGCTTCCACAAAGCCTGGGTAAGGGAGAGGGGGCTGAATGGTTAGAAGAGGGGCTAAGCTTGAGGGCTTAAGTCCTTGGGAATAATAATTAAATATTATTCCAAAGCTGTGAAAATGTATATGTTTTATCCTAAGTTTTTGGAAGGGGAATGTGTGCAAAATGGGAAACATGCAACCCTAGGGAGATATGTGTCGACCTAGGCACATGCAGTTAAAACCAGATAAGTAAGCTGTGTTGGGGGTTCGTCCTTCATTTTTCCTTGATCTGCCATCTGAGTTCAGGGGGTTGGTTCTCCATTCTTCTGTGGGTTGTTTGAACCGTGTGACCTCTATGTCGGAGTGCGACATACCTCACGCAGCTCTGAAATCTAACACCGTGAAACCCAGTGGTAAACCTGTGGATTGAGCCGAGTCTCTTGTGTGTCTGTTGAACCCTGGGCATACCGTAATCGTCCATGTCGTGTGTGTTTTAACTGCGGACTGTTGTGGTCATGTAGTCCCTTGGCTAAGTGTAATTGGCTACTGTCATCCGTCCTTTGTTGAGTCTTACTATTGTTCTCCTTATGCTAGAACGAAATTGAAGAAGTAGGTTGTCAAACCTGTGGGTGACTCTCTCCAGGTGAGAGAGTGCACAAAGGAAGGAGAGAGCTCCCGAAAGGAACCCTGTAGCTGCCACAGAACTCGGAGATTTCCGGTTCGGTCTGTTGCTGAAGCCCAAGGCAAGGGAGGTTAGTAGTCGAAGGACTGTCTAGGTGACAGAGAAGGTGTATACTCCTGGGGTGGGATAGGCATGTGGGGAAGGAGAGTTTTTGGGCAGTGGGCATAAGTGGTTCCTGGGAGAGAATCCTCCTTCTTTTACGTGTATTCTTCCTGTAAACCTTACCTAGCCTAGGATTCCTTACCCGGTGGAGTTTAGTCCCAGCTCGGGGGTGACCTACTACTGAGAGTGATGAGCAATGTGGTATAAGGCTGGGAGGTTCATGGAAGGTCTACACGCAGTTGGTGGTGCGTGATAGTTTTAAAGATAAGTGTCACTATGTTTTGTAATTCTGTAATTAATTAAATTGCATACCTGTGATTCTTGCAATGTTATCACGTATTTTGTTGTGCATATGAATTATTGTTATTTCCATTAACTCTGAAATGCTAGCAGTAATTCTGTGTTTAACTGTAATTAAGCATTTTTAAGTTCATTAGAATGCATAATGTGTTACAGAAGTGTTTTTCTGCGTAGTAGCGTTGGCCCGACCGTGGGGTTGATGGTCGGGGAACGTTACACCATATGTATGACTGCAAGTTCATAAGTCTACCTTGATGGTTTTCAGTTCATTCAAGATGATGTTTTTGAAGATGATGAACGATTTTTTTGAGGATGATGATGATTGAGTCGGGATACAAGATACAAAATCAATGGTTTTGACATTGATTATTTGAGGATTGATTTTGTAGATGGACGACGGATTTAGGTTTGCAGATGCATTTATTCACGATGATTATATGTTAAACTTGATGATGGATTTGTTTATTTGGATTTGGATTGGTCAGTTTGACCTTCAGAGGAATTTTTCAGAGACAGTTCAACACTTGGAATGTAGGATTTTGATGGATTTTGATGGATATCGAATGGATGATTATTTGCCACATTTTGGAATTTGATGGTGGTTCGACAGTTTGACACCTTGACAATAGTTTGACATTTTGATTGACAGTTCATATTTGCGGTAGTACCAACAATTCACCTGGTTTACTACCCACAAGCTTTTTATGGACACGTTTTTTATGGATACATGGTTTGGATCCCTTTCAACACTTTTTTCCGTCGGTAGGATTATTGATAGTTTTTTTTATGTGTTGATTTATGAGAGTAGTTTGTGAACTTATTCGTTCACTTGATAGCCTTCGGACTTTACAGGGATGATCTTCGGATCTAGCAGAGAAAAATTGTTTCTTTTGCATTTGTGCTTGACGCATTAAGGATTATCAGGATTTTTTATGACTTGGGTTGTCTTAGATTCGTAGCCAATTCACTTCTCATCGGGATTTTCTCTCATCAATTTTGGGTTCACTTTAGTGAACACCTATATGTTGTCTAGCTCATTTGTTACAAAATGATTTTTTTAGACTTGGTTTCAGCATCCACTTTTAGCGATTTTTCAGGCAAATCTTCATCGACAGTCATGAGATTTTAGACCATGAGTAACAGGTTGAAGACTTATCAACTCTTGCACTAGTCCTTGTTGTTGAGCTGATACATTTGTACATACTTAAGATTAATGAGTTTTCTTTTAGAAATATTGTACTAATCTTAGTGTCCTAAACCACTTTATGTTTACTTGAGGATATAATTGTTATCCTTGGTAAACATCCGCTTAGATATTTTGACCATTATTGGTGGTTACCTATTTATGTACTATATATGTACATTATGTTAATGAAGGATGGTTTGTCTTGGTGCCTTTTCCACCATATTAT
Organism: Picea engelmannii; assembly: GCA_009831015.1. Taxonomy (NCBI): domain Eukaryota; kingdom Viridiplantae; phylum Streptophyta; class Pinopsida; order Pinales; family Pinaceae; genus Picea; species Picea engelmannii. The sequence continues at coordinate 811,025 of ML777914.1, forward strand.
GAGTTCTTTATTTTTTTGGTTATTTTCTTGCTCCGCATTTTTATCATCTACATGGTGAAGGTAAGGTGTAGAACTAGCTTGAAGTCTCATATTAGTAATTACATGAATATGATCATATTGCCAAGAATTATCCTCTTCAAAATGAAAAACTTTCATCATACTATCTACAATATCAAAAGTTGATTTATTCTTTACAATGAAAAAGATAAATTATGTTGGCAATTGGATAGAAGTCTTTTTACTTTTGGAGGAAAATTGGATATAATTTGAGTTCATTCTTTAACTTATGTGCTCCAAGGAAAAAATCCTAGGAGTAAGAAAGACTAGAAGCTTATGATGTTTTAACTCAGATCCATAAATCCTCAAGACCATGTGATCTTCTAGATTATACCAGTCTCCATATTTTATTTTTGGACCTAACTTTAGAAAAGCTTTACGCTTAGGAAACATTCTTGAAGGTAACTCATTGAAAAACAAAGTATATGCAGTGGCCATAACTTGATCTATGAAAAAATTATAACCGTTTCTCTGACCACGACCTTTCAAAACCTGAGTCCATTCAATAACCATGTAAAAATTTTCCTGTCAATCAATTTTCTTTAAATCTAAATCATGGAAATGAATTGATTGATGATAAATCAAAAGACATACTAGATAAGAATGATATCTAAAACACTTCCATTCTTCATAATGTTCCAACTGTTCGTGATTGTTATCGGAAATAAAACAAGCATAATTGAATTTAGTTGATTGGGTTATTTTAAAAATGAACCCTAGAACAGTTTCATCCACTGAAGTGTCATTTTCATAGCCCACGAGTAAACAAATCATAGATATGACCTCTCTAAAAAACTCTTTGAATAATGATGAATTTAAGGGAAACTTTAACTCTGGAAGATTTGCACCAGCGGTAATATTTTTGATATAAAGATGAATTTTTGTGTTGTCGGTAATGAGTTAAAACTTCCTACTAGATCATATTCATTAATCTTTTCTTGATTGTCAGGTAATAATAACAACTATGATATAGTAGATTCTAAAACAAAGAAGATGATATTTTGGTTGCTTTTATCCTTTATAACCCTCTGAACAAGATCATAAAATTAGGTACACATGTGAACAAATTTAGGGAAATTAAATGTTGTGGGGACAATGGCCTGAGCAAAACCACATTCCCAAGTAGGGATGTCTTCTAAGTTATTACTAAACCTCGAAAAAGCTATGTTTTGAATTTCCTCGGCGGTTTTATTTGATAATTTAGTTTAAAAAACCTCTAGATATTTATCTACAAAGTGTTTGAAATCTAGGTTTTCTAATTCTGGTTGTTGAGAAACTATTGTTCTTTTCATGGGAGCCATCTAATCTTCTGTGATTAATTTACTACATGTTTCCCCAAAAATACCCTTTTCAAATGCTTTTATGAGAAAATTAATTTCAATTTAAGTTATTTGAGGATACCCGTGTTTGAAAATTTTGCTACCTTGGCCAAAGGTATTTTGTTCCTCGAATTTGTACTTTAAACCAGCTCTCACCCAATTGTCTACTATCTCTGTGTATGTTTTTATTATTTGAATGGTGATGAAAAAAAAGGTAACAGTTTTGTTATTTTTTGTTAAAATAACATTTATTAATTTGCCTCTCGAAGGAAAAGACTTGTCCATATCCTATTAGTCCTTAATAGACAGTGCAACCGCAAATTAAATGTTTCTAACTACCAGAATAACAAGGTGGAAAAACTATGTGACACTTTATAATCTTTGAAAACCCTACAGGAGATGGCGGCGGCCTCCTCCGCAGCTCTGCACACTCCTTCGCGAGAGCTCGACCCTCACCCGGACTCTCCCCCTAGACGTTCCTTTGTTCGACGCCTGGGCGACCCCTCCGACTCCCCGTCTGGAGCTCCCCCCTCCTCCGTTCATCCATCTTCAGCAGCAGTGACAGGCTCGTCCTCTACTATTCCGTTTCTACCCTCTCTGACCTCCTTCAAATATGCGGTCTGCCAAGGCCACTCTTCTGGCTCTTCTCCTGTGGTCCGTGAAGCTCTAGATCTAGTGATCCCAGTACCTCAAGAAGCGGCGATTCGTGAAGGTTTCTTTAGATCTAATGCTATGTTTTGCAGGTTCAACGGCCTCTGGCCTCGCCTGGCGGATCTGCATTCTTGGATTGCTTCAGAATGGACTCCACTCCTCGAAAACGAAGCTCATGTTCGCCCTTGTGTAAAAGGTTTCTTCGTAGTGATTTTTGCCTCTGCAAAGGATAGAGATTTGATCTACAGATTCGGGCCTTGGTTCTGGGGCAGGTCGGGTCTATTTGTGCAGCTCTGGACCCCTTCTTTCGACCCCTCCTCAGCTTCCATCCCTACGACCCCCGTGTGGGTAAGGCTCCCTAGCCTGCCTATTCATTTTTGGGGTGATTCTTCTCTTAGCCATATTGGAAATGCTCTTGGCAAGTTTCATAGTAGCAGTCTGGAAACTAAATGTGGTTTCACTACCTATGCACGGATCTGTGTAGAGATGGATTTCAGTAAAGGATTCCCAGCGTGAATCACTCTTCAAGGGACTAATTATTCTTGGACGCAGAAGCTCGACTATGAGAATCTTCATTTTAGGTGCAGAAGTTGTTTTGAAACAGGGCACTTAGCCAACAACTGTCAGAAACTCCCCGAGAAAAACAGAAAACCAAAGAATCAACGCAAACCCACATGGTGGGTAGGAGCTCTTCCTGAGCATCAAAGCATAGAACCGGCTAATGATACCTCAAGCGAGGAAGATACAGAGAATGTACCATAGAAAACAGAACAAGTCACCTCTGTTCAGGAGAAAGAGCCTCCTTCCCCTAAAAAGCCCAAGGGGAAGGCCCAGGAAGAAACTGATCCAACCATAATGCCAGGTATATCTCAGCCCGAACACCAGATCTCAAGTTGGGCCGACTTAGCAGATGAAGAAGGCCCCGAATTAACTGATGAAGAAGGCCCTCTACGACCGAAGGAAAGCCAATCTCATCAAAGCAAAGAATGGCAGACCGTGTCAAAAATAAAAGAAAAAAAACTTTCAAGTCAGAAAGGATGTAATGACCCGCAGTCGAACCAGGTCACTGAAATAGTATGGTTTTCCAAGCTTCTTTCTGTTTTAGTTCAGTTAGGTTTGTCCCTCTGATTTACCAGGAAATTTTCAGATGTAACGAACGCAGTGGTTTCCCCACTATTTTTTAATATAAAACATTAACCGTTTCTGTAAAAAAAAAAAACAAGGTGGCAGACTCAATACCAGAAATACTATTGGAGCTTTGGAAAATGGTTTTGAAAAGTTTTGAAATGATCCAATTTAATTACGAATGTGACACATATACTAAAGGTGGTTTGGTGGTATCAAATATTTTTGCTCCATTAACGTCCATTCACTTAGAGATCTGATATTAACCCTCGTCATTGATCTACTTTCCCTTCCAATAATTGGATCTAAATGCCAATCAAGTTATAATTTAGTCTTTAAAATAGATCACGACTTGATTATTTAATCCTTTAACCATGTTTTAAGTCTTTAAAGACTTATTTTAATCATGATTTAGTTGTCTTGCTCAAAATTTCAAAAAAAATCAGATTTTATTATAACAAAATTAAAATTTTCTCATAAACAAAGCAATTTAAATGCTTAGTTACAACATTGGCAAGGTCTTTATCAACAAAGTGTTTGAAACCTGAGTTTTCTAACTCTAGTGGTTGAGAAACTCTTGTTCTTTTCTTGGGAGCCATCTTATCTTTTGTGATTAATTTAGTCCAAGTTTTCCCAAAAATACCCTTTTCAAATGTTTTTACGAGAAAATTAATTCCAAGCTAAGTTATTCAAAGATACTCATGTTTGAAAATTTTGCAAATTTGATGAAAGGAATTTTGGTCCTTGAATATGTAGTTTAAACTTGCTTTGGCTAAATTGTGTGTAATCTCTGTGCATGTTTTTATCATTTGAATGGTGGAAGGAAAGGTGACAATTTTGTTATTTTTTTGTTAAAATAATATTTATTTATTTTCCTCTCGAAGGAAAACACATGTCGATATTATATTATTTTTTAGTGCATCATGTATTTCAATGTTTCTAACTACCAAACTGACAAGGTGGTGAACTAAATACTGGAAGTGGTATCAGAGCTTTGGAAAGTGGTTTTAAAAGTTTTGAAATGCTCTAATTTGAATAGGAACATGAATGTATACTAAAGATGGTTTGGTGGCATTGGAGAGTTTTTCTCCATTAACCTTCGTTCACTTAGAGCTATGATATTAACCTCTGTTGTTGATCTACTTCCCCTTCCATTCGTCTAATCTAAACACCAATCAAGTTATAATTTAGTCTTTAATATAGATCGTGCCTCAATTATTTAATCATTTAACCATGTTTAAGTCTTTAAAAAGTTATTTTAATCGTGATTTAGTTGTCTTGTTCAAAATTTTGAAAAAAAAAATAGATTTTATTCTAACAAAATTATTTTTTTCTCATAAATGAAGCAATTTAAACATTTAGTTACAACATCGGCCAGGTCTTTATCAACAAATTGTTTTAAATATGGGTTTCTAATTCTAGCCATTGAGAAACTATTGTTCTTTTCTTGCGAGCCATCTAATCTTCTATGCTTAATTTACTACAAGTTTTCCCAAAAATACCCTTTTCAAATGTTTTTACGAAAAAATTAATTCCATGCCAAGTTATGAAAGATACATGTGTTTGAAATCTTTATCTTCTTCTTTTTTCTCGGAGAATTTATTTTTTTAATTCTCAAAAAGAATATACATGTTATAAACCATATCAGCAAGTATATTAACAACATATGTTTTTACTTACAATTACATGTTTCACATGTTTTCCTTTTTTCGCCTTACAAAAACCTTTTACAAAAAACTACCTCATCCACTACTAGTCAGGGCCCGTGGCCCTACAGCTCGAACTCCATTGCTTCAATATCTTCTCCATCCATGAATTCGTAGTAGCCGAAATCTCCTACAGGGAGAAGAAGTGTTTCTTTTGACATGGAGTTTGCCTTCTCATTGATTTCCTAGAGAATATGGCTAAAGGATAGCCATTCGAAAGATTTGAAGGAAAGCTTGATGTCTCTAATAAGAGACTCAAGCCTGATGTCTTGAATCTTGATCTTTTGTTTGACCTATTCAATGTCCAACTCAGAACCCCCTAGCACCTGTAATTTTTTTACATCCTTGTTAATTATCGCTTCCAAGTGGGTCCAAAGGGCAATAAATTAATCACTGTTATTTATGCCCGAACTTGGAGCATAACGTATATGGATATACTGTTTTTTCTTTAAGTGAAGCACAACTCCAACTCCACATATTGGGGGTGACCTTGAAAATCCCCGTCAAAGAAACCCCAAGGGATTTCATGATCAAGCGTTGACATAACTTAAATTCTTGGATTCTTTGTTTTTTATTTGGATTTAAATTCTTCTACCATTCTCATTATTATTTCCACAATGACTTAAGGAGGAATGAGCTTGTCTTTGAAGATACTATTGTTCCTAGCCCACTAAAGCTTGGATACCATTATAATGGGAATCCAAAAAATAATTAATTTGCACCGTCCTCCAACCATTCCTTGATGCAGTCTTCGATTGTGGGCTTGTTCCAACCTACCCTCAAGCGTAATTTTCCTGAAATGCTTGACCAAACCTGGCATGCATAGAGGCAGGAAATAACTAAATGAGAGATCGATTCTTCATGAGAAAGGCATAAAGGACAATGATTCAGGCTGCACCAACCCCGTTTGATATCATTATCCCAAGTAAATAACTTATTGTTAAGGGCCATCTAGAAAGTTAATTTGCATTTGAGTGGGGAGCTGATCTTCCCAATTAGATTCCACCACCTTTTGACTTATCCTCAATGTAAGACTTCGCATTGGGCCTTATAACCTAGATTCACAGTGAAAGCACCAAAATGTTGGTTGTTCGACCAGATCAAAGAGTCTAGAGAGTCTTCATCTACGGAAATGAAACCGGATACTAATATGTTTACAAAGGAGGACCAATTTGAGGTTTCCTGCTCGCTTAGACCTAGTGTCTCTACGAAAATCCATGCTTATTTTCTTCTGGATCGAGAGGCCAACATGACATCATGTAACTAGAAAATATTTTGATCTCTAAGGGATCAGATAAGAGTATCTGATAGTTTAAAGGAGTTTCTTTCTCCTATCCACGGGTCCTCTCCTAGGTAAACCGATTTAACATTTCCTATTTTCCACGCAACCCAGCTTCCAACGAAAAAGAATTCCTGGACAAAAGATTTCCATATTATCGATCCTCTTTTGGATTTGTGTGTCTCTCTTATCTAGTCCACAACCATCTTGCTTGGAAAATATTTAGAGTGAAGCACTCTACACCACAAGGAGGTCCCCATGATCATTCTCCGGAGACTTTTTCCTGCTAAAACTTGTGCAAAGGCGTGAATTTATTTAAGTCCCCATCCTCCTATTTCCTTTGGGGTTGCAATGGAGGACTACTTTTCCAAGTAGGTTCCTTTCAAACTACACTACCCTGCCCACAAATATCTGCAACTGATTTTGTAGATCTTGTTAAGGATGGCTTTAAAAATTGCAATGACTGATGCCCAATATACAAGGATACTTTCTAGTACCAACTTGAGTAAGATCAATCCCCCCTCATGAGAGAGAGGCATATTCACCCAAATAGAGACTCATGCTTCTATTTTCTTTATCATCTCATGCCAATCTGAGATGCAGTACTTATTGGGCTTTAGATAGAAACCAAGATAGTTAAAACCGTCATCCATTCTTCGGGAGGGAGCAGGAAAAATTCTTTGTACCTGCTTGATATCTCCATCGAGCTAGTTGTGATAGATCGTTGAAGATTTGACAAAGTTAAATTCCATACTAGTTGCAATGTTGCATAAGTATACCATCTCTTGGAATCTTGAAAATGCCTCTGTCGATCCTTGTAAACAACAGAAAAAGTCATCTACAAAGAGAATGTGGGGGATAGATTCCCTCTCCGATATTTGGAAACCACTAATCCTACGCTGAGAAATATCCTCCTTGATCAATCTAATAAGAGCATCAACAATTATGAGAAAGAGGAATGGGGAAAGGGGGCATCCATGTCTTAGTCCTCTTGAGGCACTGAAGAAACTCGATGGAGAGTCGTTAATGAGTACAACAAAGGAGGCTGAACCGACACAACTCATGATCCAATTGACTGTAGGAATGGTCATCCCCATATGAATAAGAGATAATCTTAGAAAGGACCAGTCGACCCTATCATATGCCTTCGAGAGGACTAGTTTATTAAGGCTAATTTATCCTTCGATCTGTTAGCTGAGTGGATAAATTCTTGAGCTAATATCACTTCATCATGAATTTGATGATTGATTAAGAAACCAAATTGCTCTTCCCCAATTATCTCACTTAGCATTAGCTTGATTCTGATTGCTATGATTTTTGTGATTAATTTATAAACCAAATTATAACAAGAAATAGGTTGATAGTCCTCGAAGGAATGACATTCCCTTTTCTTGGGAATGAGACATATGAAGGTGGAATTCATGGACCTTAAAACATTTATGGAACATTGTGATTCCTTCACCATCAATAAAAGGTCTTTCTTTATTAGATCAAAAGATCCCGTAAAAAATTCCACCAAGAAGCCATTAGACCTTGGGCTCTTACCTTTCTTCATGGAAAAGAGGGCTTATTATAGTTCTAATTCTATTACTTCTGCTTTGAGATCTAGGTTCATTTAATCGTTAAACACCCTTGGAAATTTTGTCACTACTTGCGGGATTGTCTAGATAGGGCTTCCTCTCGTAGCCTTGAAGAGGTTCTGAAAGTAATGAACCTCAACTTTTGACTTTTCCTCAAAGGAGAGAGCCAGACTACCATCTTCCTTCTTTATGTCCCATATAGTATTGATATTCTTCCTTAAGTTCGCAAAGTGGTGAAAATATTTGGTATTGTTATTGCCTGCTTTGAGCCATAAAGCACAACTTTTTAGTCTCCATTGTTCCACCTCTTTCTTAAGGAAAGAGATTTTTTTTTTTCTTTCAAAGACTTGAGGAACAATAATTGATCTTTGCTCAAGGGGCCTTCATCTATCTTCTAATAGAGATATTTTATCTTAATCTCAACTTACAAAAGATATGTCTCTGACTATAGGTTTTGAGGATGGGGATCCATTCTTTGATATCTCTCTTAACATTTTTAGAATATTCTCAAATTGTTTCATCAAAGGGAGGGATTCTTCTGGGTTCATCTTTTTCCAAGAGTTTCATACCAAAGCCAGAAAATCCTCTTCTTCCATCCATACAGGGTTGAAATTGAAGGGAGAGGGGGGATAACCCGTTTTCATTTTTAATTTTAGGCTAATAGGTCTGTGGTTCGAGCCACCGCCTTTGTTTACCTGAGAGGAAGCTAGAATGTTTTTCCCCAACAAAGCTTTCGGCACCAAAAATCTATCTATCCACTTGGTTACAACAACCTTTCTGACTCTTTGGTTACGTCAGGTAGGAACTAGCTTAATTGGCTCTAGGTCCATCAAATGTAGCTTGGACAGGAAGGAGAGGAAGAAGTATATCTGATTATCCACCTTTTGAGAATCCCCCCAAACTTCCCTATGGGATATAGAAAAATTTAAATCTCTGCCCATTACCAAAAGCAGGTCGTTGAAAGCTTATGTAGAATACAATTCTTCCCAAAAGGGAATACGATCATCATAAGGTCCATAAATGTTCAACACTGGAAAGAAAAATCAAGATCCTTGACTTTCAACTTGATCGACAAGGCTGACCTAAAAAAAGAAGAGGAAAAGGATTTGCACGAATACCCCCAACCCGTAATTAGACCACAAGACATACCATATGCATATGAGGCGCAAAATTCCCAATACTTCATCCCAGGTTCCAATAGGCTCATGGATTTAGAGCCCACACACAACATTCTTCTACATTTATTCCATCCAACGACATAGAGATTCCAAGGAATATCCTAGCAGAGGGTACTAGTTTAAGTCCATCCAACGACACGAAGCTTCGATCCTGATTTCTTTTTCGTAGAATCATACCACCAAAGTTCTACCTGAGAGGTACATAATCTTCAAGATTTCGATATCCTTTCCCACCACCATCTTGATTTCACTCTTTCGCTCCTTCAAACATCTACTAGAAACACGAGGATGTGGAAAGGGTTCACCCAGATCAGATAAATTGCCACCTCAGGGAGAGGACTCTCGATCCTTTTCTTGGTTCGAAACAAAATTTGGGGGAAGTGAGGGGTGATGCAATAACTTCTCTCTAAATGCTTGGGAAAAAACACCTTCCATATCTCCATCAACTGAGTGTAAGGGGATAACCATATTTTCCCTAGTTGTAGCTTTAACTAGCGGGACAAAGAAATTGGCTTGGAAATCTGGGATGGGATTGTTGGGTGCCACTTAGTATTCTTCCTGTAGATGGAAGGCTCTTGAGGGGAACATACTTGGTTCTAAGTCTAAAGCCTCTACCTTAGAATCCTCCATGATATCAAAAAAAGGTATTGGAGGTACTTCGGATCCTCCATCCGTTAGGAACCTTACGTCATCCCAATTCAGACAAGGTCCCCGAAAAAGAAAAAAGGCATACCTCCGATTGCTGGAAAAGAAGAGGGAGGGCAGACTGAGGCCCGAAATTGAGATCATGACCCAAGAAACACAATACCGAAGGCGTGGATCACAAATCACAGAGCCCTTGTTTGAAATTGTGTTACTTTGACGAAAGGAATTTTTCTCTTGGAATCTGTAGTTTAAACCATCTCTCGCTCAATTGTCTACAATCTTTCTCTATGTTTTTACCATTTGAATGACAGATTGAAAGATCGAGGTTTTTTTATTTTTTTTAAATAATGTTTATTAATTTGCCTCTTTAAGGAAAACACTCGTTGATATTTTGTTAGTTGTTAATAGATCTCGTAGTAGTGACTTAAATGTTTAAAACCACCAAACTGACAAGGTGGCAGACTCAATATCGGAAGTAGTATCAGAGCTTTGGAAAGTAGTTTTGAAAAGTTTCAAAATTATGCGATTTGAATAGGATGTGACATGTATATCGAAGGTGGTTTGGTGGTATTTGAGATTTTTGCTCTAACCTTTGTTCACTTAGAGCTCCAATATTAACCTCTGGTGTTCATCAACTTTCCCTTCCAACCGTCAAATCTAAAGGTCAATCGAGTTATAATTTAGTCTTTAAAATAGATCACGCCTGAATTATTTAATCCTTTAACGATGTTTTAATTCTTGAAAGAATTATTTTAATCATGATTTAGTTTCTTGCTGAAAATTTCAATTTTTTTTTATATTTTATTATATCAAAATTAAAATTTTCTCATATACAAATCATTTTAAACCCTTAATTACAACATCGGGGCTTCTCTTTGGTCTGTAGTGACCGAAGTCGTCGATATTTTAATTAACGACTTTGGTGATGTCAATGTTTCATCGAAACCTACACAGGAGACCTAGCTAAAGCAAGTACAAACAAAGGTTGTCAAGAAAGGACGAGAGATTCAATATGGAAGAATGAGAAAATATATTCACACTACTCCAATGAGCTAATCAATGATGATAATTGTGATACAATGAATGAGTGGAATACACTCATATAGAGGAAAGAACATTCCATAATTAAGAAAAGCAATCAAGCAGTTAGCTTTCCTTGGGAATGCATGCATGCATAATAGTGATGGTCTAAAAATGGAAAGTCTAAAATAGAACTAGTCAGTTAACTCCCACTGAACTAGTGTGTCGAAAATAGTAATTTCTCCCACACCCCCCCTGAACATCACTCTGAAGTAAAAATGAGTCGAGATAATTAGTCCATATTAGGTACTCATGTACTATGCAACTAATGAACATTGAATAAACATGAGGAAAGAGGGAAAACCACGTGGGAACAAACCCCCCCCTCAAAAGACAATGCATGAAAAGAAGAAAAGGCAGTTGCTAGGAAATTGTGTTCTTCACTCCAAGATGATCCTGTAAAGTTTGAAACTTTTGTCCAATGAAGGTCTTGGTGAATATATCGACAATTCGTTCAGAGGAAGGACAAAATTGTAGATGAATGGTTATGTCATGTACTAGATCTACGATGAAATGCATGTTAACCTCAATATGTTTGGTTTGTTGTCGTTGTATTGGATCTCTGCAAAATCTTAGTGTACTCTGATTGTCACACCATATGACAGTTGTGCAGTGAAACTAGATACCAAGCTCGGTAAGGAAGTGTTTAAGCCAAAGTGCCTGAATGACACAGTTGACTAATCCTCTATACTAAGCCTTTGTGGAAGATAAAGCAATGGTTGATTGCTTTTTACTTGACCAACAAATAGGGCCTGACCCCAAACTGAGAGTATAACCGGAAGTGGACTTGCGATTTATGCCATCGCCATCCCAATCTAAATCTGTGAAGCTTATTAGATCCAATGTACAACCAACTGCATAGTGAATCCCATAACTCATGGTGCCCTAAACATTTATGAGGATGCGCTTGGAAACCTTCCAGTGCAGATCATGGGGCTCCTGCATGTATCTAGAAATTGCTCCTACTGCATGTGAGATATCTGGATGGGTGTGTGTGAGATACAAAAGACTCCCCACCAACCGTCGATACAAAGTGTTGTCCACTAATGGTGTATCCCCACCATCCTCAAGTATGATCCTAGATAAGAAGGGTGTAGATGCAGACTTACAATATGTCATTTGGAATCTATCCATAAGATCCCTGACATACTTAGCCTGAGAAAGTTTGATGCCTGAAGCATCTTGACTAATCTCAAGACCAAGAAATAAATGAAGTGGACCCATGTCCATCATAGAGAACCTGTCATGCAAAATATCTTTGACTGCAATGGCAGAAGCAGAGCTACTAGTGATCAAAAAATCATAGAGTACTAAAATCATCAAGTCCTCAGCATGTAAACATTACAATCATATTTACATCTAACAAAATCATGTGAAAGTAGATAAGAATCCATCTTTTCATACCATGCTCTAGGTGCATGCTTGACGCCATAGAGTGACTTCTTCAGTCTGCATACTAAAGATGAGTTCTAAATGAACCCTTGTCACTGCTCCAAGTAGGTCTCCTCTAAATGATAGTCGTGAAGAAAAGCATTATTCACATCCATCTGGTGAACTTCCCATCCTTTGGTTGTTGCAATGGCTAGAACCAAGCGAATGTAGTCCATCTTTGCTACATGAGCAAAGGTATCATCATAATATATCCCATGAATTTGCTGAAATCATTTTGCAACCAATATTTCCTTGTACCTCCTCTCCTGACCATCTTCTACCCTCTTGGTCCTATAGACCCATTTGCATCTGACAAGTTTCCTCCCTGGTGGAAGTGGAACCAGATCCCAAGTCTGATTCTTTAGGAGTGAGTCATACTCCTCATGCATGGCTACTTCCCATAAAGGATTTCCCACAACCTCTCTGTAGATCTATGGATCAGAGGATTGAACCATATAGCAATGCAAGGGCATCACTGGTTTAGAAGCTGAAAACACATGAGAAGGCTCCTCATGTTGAGATCGAGTCCTCCTCGAATACAATGGATTCCCTACAAGGACACCTGCTACCTGAAGTGTTGACTGTGACCACTTGGGCATCTATTGAAGCTACGACGCTGGATATTCATCTAGTTGTACTACATGCTCAACTCCATGTACATGATCCTTTGAATATGAGTCTGAATATGTAGCATCCGAGTGTATGGAATCATAATCTCTTATGTCTGGAACTAATGGAAGCACACAAGTCTCTGCATGTTGCACTAGAGGTGCATGCAAAGGACTCTCCTTAAACTGAACAATGCGCTCAATGATTAGCCGGTCTGTAGAGGGATCAATCAACATGTACCCCTTCACATCATATGGATATCCCACAAAGATGCAAGGTGTGCTCTGTGGATCTAATGCTTTCCTATTTTCAAAAGGAATATGGTCCCATGCACGAGATCCAAAGATGCGGAAGTGTGTGACATCTGGTTTACCACCTGTCCAAGCCTCAAAAGGCATCATGTCCTCAACAGATCGATGAGGAGATATGTTCTATATATAAGAAGCACAATTAAGTGCCTCAGCCGAAAGCTTGGAAGGAAGATACCTCACATGCAACATGCAATTGGTCATCTCCTTGAAAGATCTGTTCTTCCTTTCAACAACTCCATTCTACTGTGGAGTGTATGGAACTATATGTTGCAACTGGATACCGACCTCACTACAAAGAGTCTAAACATCTATGTTAATATACTCCCCCCCATTGTCTATACAGAGGATCTTGATCTTCTTCCCAACCTGTGTCTCTACTAGAGCTTTAAAGTCTTTGAGATGCTAAAAAACTTCAGACTTTTGCCTGAGAAAATAAACCCAAGTATAACATGAGTAATCATCAATAAATGCGAGGACATACCTTGCTTTGATGATGGATGGATGTGAAAATGGACCCATGAGATCACTGTGAACAAGCTCCAAGGAAGAGGAGGCTCTCCTTGCCTTCCCCTTTTCAAACTTCTCTTCAATATGCTTGCCAATAATGCAACCTTCACAAACCCCTTCAAAAAAGTAAACATCTGGCAAGCCTTTGACCATTCCTTGCTTGGAAAGTCGTTGCATGTACCTAAAGTTTAAATGACCAAATATCTCATGCCATACGCTACTACTATCATCGACATGCGTTAATAGTGAGGAGGATTTATGGTCAACAAACTTAGTGAATTTATACAACCTTGATCTGTGATCTACCTCACCAATTGCAATAATGGAATTGTCATGCATGTCAAGCACATAAACTGAATCTAATGTAAATTCAACCTTTTTACCTTTCTGAGTGATCTAATAAACTAAGAGCAGATTTATAGAAAGCTTTGGAACATGTAAAACATTCTCAAAACTGCCTAAGGGAGTTCCACTCTTCCCTCTCCTGCTACTACAACTCGAGTATCATCCCCCATGAGAATAGGGGGTCTTGAGCATGAACTCAAAGAAGTGAAAAATTCCTCTTTCGTTGCCATATGATGTGATGCGCTCGAATCTATAATCCATGAATCATATGAGGAATTAATCACAACAAGAGCATGATGATTACCTTTATTAGACACATGATCTTATTCTTTCTTCTTCTTGGCTCCTTTTGGTATGAAGTTTCCAAGGTTGTTCTGCTGAAGTACCTGAGCCATAAGATCGATCTGTTTCTTCATGCATGTGGAATCTTCATGATTTGGTTTATTGCAGTAAGTACACTGCTTTCCCTTCTTCTTCTTCTTCTCTTTGGAACCTAGGGAGTCTTTGGAACCTGAAGAATCCTTGAAGGGTTTTGAATATCCCTCCTTCTTTGGCTCTGGATGTTGTGATTTCCCCTTTCCCTTCTGTTTGGATGATCATTTTCCATCATGCATGGTGAGTGCATGTGCTTTGGAATCCTTGATTAGGCCCATCTGAATGAATTTTTCCTGCTCATGCATGAGAGAATCAATGAATTTCTCCATGGTAGTGATCCGAAAAGATCTTTTAAATGACTATGGTTGAGTTATTATGCATGGTGAGTGCATGTGCTTTGGGATCCTTGATTAGGCCCATCTGAATGAATTTTTCCTGCTCATGCATGAGAGAATCAATGAATTTCTCCATGGTAGTGATCCAAAAAGATCTTTTAAATGACTATGGTTGAGTTATTATGCATGTGTTATTTAACCAATTAGGAAGCTTTAAGAAAGAGGAAGAAGTTATAAAATAAATATAGCAGCCATATGAACATGTACAGAACTAAAATGAAGCATGAAACAACAAAAAAACCATAACACCAATGTGATAACAGAGTTCGGCAATCTCGCCTACGTCTATGGGCCTTTGTCTCAGTGGGCGAGGCTTTCTTATTTCTGTTCAAAGCTCAATAAGTACATCACAATAGTGCCAAAAGGTTACAAAACTAATATGGTCTTGCTATACCAGATCTCAAGAACCCAACAGAAGAAACGACACTCAAATCGGATAACCAGAGCTCCCAAAAATGGCCCACAAAGGTGCGCTCCTCAACAACTTCCCTGCATAAAAATGGCTTTGTCTTGGAAAATCTTTAGCATAAAATTGCTCTGAATGTCCTCCATGGCCTTAAGAAGGCCTGGTTAATATAGATCTAAAGTTGGTAACCATCTCCCAACTTCCTCCCAAGATCCGACCTCAAAAAGGGCCCAATATCCCCCAATATTGGACAAAATCTCCAAAAAAAGGCCTAAAAATCACTGAAAAATCATATTCTATGATTAAAAAACCAGTTTTTGCAAAATATTTGGGCTAAGCCCCTTTTCTTGGGCACGTGCCCCCTCTGCATGGTCACATGAATAACATATGGCCAAGTGCCAACCCCTAAGGGCTGCGCACTGGCCCTCAATCTAAAATACTAGGTTGCAAGGCGCAACAAAGGTGAAATCCCCAAAGCTGAGGGCTACTCCCAAAATCCCGCGCTAACAGTTTTAAACCCGGGTCATATGGCAACAAAACCGAGAACCGAGGGCTAACCTCTATCCACCTTCTCATCGAATGGTTGAAGACCCAAACTCTGGTCACAGTATGAGGGATGTATGGTGGTTTTCGCGACCGGGGTTGGGGCTAGGCCCCAACACTTACCTCAATCCAAATATCAAATAGTTTGAATTCAAATATAGCTTAAGCCATATAGTTAACAAGGATCACCCTTGGGCGGGCTCGCTAGCCCGACCCAGCCAAGCCATCTGCCCATGCATAGGTCTCGAGTTCGAAACCAGTGGAGACCAAATTTTTTTGCAAAGAAACCAACGACCAACGAATGGGTGCCACGTGGCAGCCCATGTCTGGGCCATGTGGCAGCCCATGTCTGGGCCATGTGGCACTCCACCATTTGTCCACATGTCACAAACTCATTCGACCAGCTATCTGCCCAGGTGTAACCACATCACCTACCATGTCAACACACTCGCCCAGTCACCGTTTGCCACGTGTTGTCGTACGACGTGCCACATCATTCGTACGGACATGCCACGTGTCACATGTACGTACATGCCACGTGTCACCCTTCCAGTGGTGACACATGTCACTTCCTGGTTGGTCCAACTGTACCTACCACATCATCAGCCCATACACCTATTCAACCTTCCACGTCATTTGTACGACTGTACGACCTGTACAATCAACTGCCATGTGGCACTGTACGAACTATACTGATTGTACAGTCAACATTTTTTTTCATGTTTGGCAAAATGAACAAATCACCATAACTTGAGCATACGACGTCCGTTTGAGCCCGTTCAAGTTGTGTTGGGTTCGTCTCAACGAGGCCTACACACACATCTGTCTTGAATCCATTCTGAGAACTTTGATGTTTAGGTCTTTCTGAGCCCCATCAAGCTCTTGGATCTGATTTTGGATCACACCTGCCCACTAAAAGACCTTTTGGTCCCCAAAAGGTTACTGACCAATCATCAAGCTCGAGATAGGCCACCCAGCTTGATCTTTGTCTTTGAACTCAGTCTTATGCACCTGTCTCATCAAGATCAATTGTAACACAATCATGACAACTGACAACATATTGTTAGCCATTTGAACCCTGTCACATCTTACTGAAGCCATTATCATCCATGTAGATAACATTACTAATGATAGCATAAAAAATACGATTGCAAATGAGCTGATATGTTTGTAATATTTGCACGACATGAGCTTGTCTTGAAGCAAACTATGATTGATTTTCCATTCAACAATCATTTCCTGTTCTTGCTTAATATCGATTACTTCATTTGAAACAATTATAGGTTTGTTGATTGCTTGAACTGCCTTCTTTAATTGTTCCATAGTTTGAAGAGTTTTATTTGCCTTTACATGATGAGCATGAACCACATAATCTTGACCTACTTTGGTTAATTGATATTGATTCTTTGTCCCGTAGAAGATTGATTTACGATCATATAAGTATGGACTGCCTAAGACCATTCTAGATTCACTTAGTGGCACTACATCACATGTTACCTCGTCCACATACTTAGATGAAATAACAAATTTGATTGTGCAATGCTTTGTTATGTGCATTTGATGATGTTTGTTTATCCATTTAAGTGTGTAGGGCTTATGATGCATATGTGTTTTTAACCCCAATTGCTTAACCAATTCCTCTGAAATTAGGTTAGATTGAGATCCATTGTCGATTAATGTATCAACCTTAGTGTGTCGCATGATGACCCTGATGTGAAACAAATTACTTCTATAATCAAGTCCTTTACCAATTTTACCTGTCATACCAACCAATCAGACCTTTGATTCATCACCTGAATCTGATCCCAAATCTGTCGGTCGTGTTGTTGCTGCAACTGTTTGCCTCCCTTTATTTTCCTTAAACCACTTTGGCCTCTTCTTGGGATGCAATTGCCAACAACGATCCTCATGATGCCCCTCTTTCTTGCAATGCCTGCAAGAGGGCCTCTCTTCATTTCTCGTCACTGCATTTGCCTTTTTACCATTCCACTTCCTCTTGTCCTCTTTCCTTGAAGACGATTCCCCTGATACTCCAACACCTGTTTTCCTTGCTTCAATGTATGTCGCTTGAACATAAACCTCATCAAGATTAGTTGGTCCAAACATGAATACAATGTTTCTAATATGTGCAAGTAAACCTCATATATACTTCATAAGATTTTCTTGGGTATGTAAAGGGATATCTAACATCAATGCCATTTTTCGAAAGCCATCTGTGTATTCTTGCATTGTTTGTCCTTTTCTTAGTTTTAAATCTTTCCATTCAATTAATGCTTTTTCTTTATAACCCAAAGGATAGAATTGTTTTTTAAGTGCAAAAATGAAAGTTTGCCATGATGGAAATACATTACCCACTTGTTGTGTTTCGTTTTGCAACTTGCTTTGCCACCAGATGAGTGTTGTGCTTGCAAGTCTTAATGATGCCAACTTGATTTGTGTGGCCTCATCCTTGATCTGTTGCACACTGCAATAGACCTCCATCTGTCTGACCCAATTGTCAAGTCTCTCTGCATTAACTTCACCATCATATATAGGTAATTCGAATTTAACATCAAGTAATAATGGCATTTCATTCTTATGTTTATGAACATGTTTCTTTGCATTGAATTTAGAACTTGAACTTGAAGATGAAAGAGAAGAAGGAGGTGATGATGGAGGTGAAGGATGATCTTGTCCTTCTTCACTTTTTCCCTTTGAAGATTCACCTAGATTTGGTCTTTTCCATTCCAAGTAATCCTTGTACAAAACTTTCATCATCTCTGACATAGCAAAGAAAGTTTTTCGAAACTCTTTCTCATCCTGAGAAAGTCCCTCTTTCGATGCCATCTTCTCGCTATGAGAAGTTCTCTTTCTCAATCCAATCAATGGATTCTCTTCCACAAGCTCACTTTCACCATGATGTAGCCTTTCCCTGGTTAACATGCAAAACTCAAATCCAAATGTCAACTAGCTCTGATACCACTTGATCCGAAAAGATCTTTTAAATGACTATGGTTGAGTTATTATGCATGTGTTATTTAACCAATTAGGAA
>ML777915.1:0-16299 GCA_009831015.1 Picea engelmannii
ATTTCATGACTAGAAGGATCGCACACTTGATTGAAGAACAGGAGAACTGATCGAAGCTATTTAACACTAGAGGCCCAAATGTCGAAGCTGCAAGAACATTAGAGGAATCACAGAAGAATGAATTACCTACCCCAAATAAAGAAGAGGTAATACCCCTGAATCCTAGGAAAGAATCTCAACAGCGTGCAGTGATTATGTCAAATGAAGATAAGAATCAGAATGGAAAAAGACATATTGAGACGAAGCTCACTGGAAAGAAGGCTAGGAAGTTAAGTAAGAAGAGGGATAAGATTGAAAAGTTATAGAAATTTCCAAGGGGAACTTCGCAGGAAGAAAATTTGCAAAATTGGAACTTCGTCGGGATATCAGAATAGCGACACATGGCACTCCGCCATGGCGAAGCAATATAGTCATTCGGGACATTATAACCGTTCTATCAACACTCCGAATGGGCAGAAAGGCAATTATGGTTCATCATCAGACCATTGGACTGCACCATAATGGACAGAACAAGGTTAATGGAGCCTTCATACCCATTGCAAGCAAATCGTTGTCGAGTTACCTATTTATCCTGTTGCACCATGCACCGAGAACACTTTTGCTAATTGAGAATTTGATCCCGCAGACTAAGCCGAGTTTATATAGTGATTTTTGCGCTCTTGATCTCTATCTCGCTATAGTGTCTAAGTTAATTTGACCCCGATCTAATTAATCCTGAGCGCATATGTCCGAGGAACTCAATGCAATCAAAGAATCAGTGACAGAAGTACTCCTTGACCTGATGACTAAAAGATTCATGTCGAAGAGAGGATTATCCACAGGTGTATAAGCATCATCCACGAGAGGACTGCCAGCTTCTCCATCAACTACTCAAGCTAGACCATCCTGGCCATCAAATGAGAAGTAAACTAAGCATAGGGATGATCTTTCAAATGCTAAGTTGATTTTGATCATATTACCCTCCTATCTACCACCTCTGAGCAGCATAATACATCGAGACAGTGTGCCCATAGACTTTGAGTATGCCTTGATCACTACGTACCTCCCGAAAGGGATACGCACAGTTCGCGCATACCAAGAAAATATTCCAGCGTTGAAGTTTAATGACTTCAACCTCACTGACAGTAAGGTCTACAACATGCTTGCCCTGCATAAGTACATGACCAAAACAAAGGGAAAGAATTCGAAGATCGTCCCTCAGTCATGGACCCATAACCTCACACAGTCCACCATGTTGAACGTTAGGAAGATTCTGCACTTTGGATGACACCAGGAGGTGAATGCATGTGTCAAATTTCTTTTGTATTGTTACCATGGAGGTTATCTATGGTTAAACCATTGCATAACAGTGGATATGACGTTGATAAATTGGATCACAGGGCTAAGTATGCAAGGCTGACCCATAGGATTTTTATCCCCGAAAAACCATGGATCGTGCTCTAGCACAGAGGATCAAGGACACCTACAGCGATGTCGAGAAGGGAAAACGAGGTTGCAAGGTAGCTTCTATCCAGAGCGGCACAATGTGCCTTTCTTGTCAATTGATCGCAAGAAATTTAGTACGAAATAATTGACCCACCCAAGTCATTGGTTTTGTAATCAACCTAGTAGGGAAGTGCATGGAGAGCCTAGAAATGAATTGGATGAAATACCTGGTGAACCAATTAGAAATTAACTACAGAGAAGCCCAGGATCAAGGGTACGAATTTCACTTTGTATGTCTATTGATCCTGATCGCTTTCATTGCCTGGGAGATGTTGTAAGGTGCGACCTTCCTAGACATCGAGCCTTTTGAACCATTGGCTACGGAGTTTAGCACATTGTGGTATTCAAGCGACATGAATAAACAGTGGTAGTCCAATGTTTTATTTCACACATACTACAACTAGTTGAAGGTAGCCATACAGTTTGTGCCTCGCATAACTCTGAATACTTTACACAGGTTCCATCCTTTGATGAAATTCAACACAGACCGCCATTTCATGTATATCACAGCGCACACTGACGAGCAAAAGCAGCAACTTCAGTCCTACTACAAGCTAATGGAGGAGGACTTGGAGGAGATCACCAAGGATTGGTCAATAGACCTCCTCATTCCAGCAGACCCTGTGGAGATATCTGATGTAAATAGTCCAAAAACTGCGCAGGATACACCCAGACCTAGTAGGACGAAGAAAACTGAAGAGGTTCAGGATTTAGACAGTGCATCCGTGAAGACTGCTTCCATATCACCAAAGAAAGGAGGTGATGGTGGAGAGATAGATGGCGTATAAGTTGAACAAAAGAAAGGCGAGGTTACAACACCTAGAGATGAGGAGGACCCTTTGAAGAAAAGGAAGGTTCCCCCCCCCCTCCCCCCTGAAGCCTTCCTCTCAGAAGAAATTCAAAGCTTCTATGACCAAAATGCAGACTATCCTCGCCTCAGATGACTTTGATTTCATTATAGTGGCCCTGAATGATGCTTTGTTGGAGATAGCAGAGAAATAAGAGGCTAAGCAGGAAGCGATGTATAATAGAATCGAGATTGAGATCTAAGGAGTACAACAAGAACTACAATCCAGCCCCGCAGTCTCCACTGCGCCTCTACCATTAGGAACACTAGAAATGGGAGATGAGCCAGCTCAACTCCACCGAATAGCTGATACAATCGAAGATCACCTTCGACGAGCATAAGAAGAAATAGTGCAAGCCACCCAAGCTTTGACACAAGTACAAGGAGTCCTTGTAGAGCAATGCAGTATTGCAGAACAAGAGAAGCTTTCTCTCCAGGCAAAGATCAACGAAGAAAAAACCCAACTGCAGAAAGAAAAGGAACATTTTCTCACAGAGCAACTCGAAGTAAAAGAAATGGTCAATAGAGCGCTTCGCTCTATGACAGTCATAGAATTAAAGGTCAAAGAGAGAATTCCACAGAAGTAGTGCAACTTGAAGAAGTGATCCAACAGCTACAACAACGCATAGCAGATTTGGAGCTATGAACAATACTCGAGACCCCTCAAGATGTAAGAGACCAAAGGGAAGCAACCGTCAGGAGTGTAGTTGAGAGACTAGAGGCTCTTGCCAGGGAGTGCAAGTAGCTAAGTATCCATAGTGCCAAACTATATAAGAATCTCATTGAGAATCTGGAATTGCAAGCACTAGAGTCACAGCTCCAGGAAGAAAAACAACACGCAGAGATACTACAGGCGCAGTTGAAGGCCCTGTCAGTTGTAGAAAGAATTAAGCGGTCTCAAGAGTAGTGCACCATCCAGCTGCAGATCCATATGATTCAAATCAAAGTTATGGAAGTAACTCAACGACTCCAACCTGTGCAAGATAAGGCCTATTAATTGTTCACAGAAGTCGAGAGTCGAGAAGCAGAGCTAGAGCAGGTTGTTAATGCAATAGAACAATGCCTAGAAGGGCCAGTGAATGACGTAGTAATCCAGGAGTTCGTCGAGCAAGAGGTCGTAGCACAGTAGTAGGTCGAAGCAACTCGAGGCATTTAAGGTAGAACTAGTCAGACCAGAGTGACTCGGGACGAGTCACAAGTGAGTGTTGGGGGATTGTTGACCCTTGGCCAAGCTTTGGGATATTCTTGGTCTGACCTATTTTGGATTTCAACAACCCATTGAAGGAGGAGCGCAAGACGAAGCAGAGATCATAGGATCTCGACCCCTTTTTGGGTCCTTTTTGGTTTTTTGGGATTATGTAACGGGATTGGGATGTCGTCCCATGGGTTTACCCATGTTTAGGCCTATTTTGTAATATATAAATAGATGATTAGGCTAGATAGAAGTGGTGGTGCATATATGTGATGTGAATGTATGCTAAGTGCAAGTAGAGTCTATAAGTAATTTGTGCATGATTGTAAGAGACTTACAGAGCTAAGTGCAAGTGGTTGTAATGGACAGTTGAAGGCTTTGTGTTGTAACATAAGAAAGAAGGATCTAGCGAGATGCGCAGATATTCTGTCCTATGCGGAGAAGGATTCGGAGGCCCTGTGCATGTAACCTATTGAGAAGCTAATAAAGAAGAAGAGTTGGTGGAAATATCCCCAAGGTGGGGGTGAACCATGTAAATACTATGCTATTATGCTCTGTGTGATGTTCTGATGCATTTATATGTTATTTTCTAAGTGCTTTGGGATGATTAGATAAATATTCTTATGCTTAGTGCTAATGATATGTGAGAATGTTAGATCTGATCTATATGAATATGTTTAGTGCTTAATCTGATAGATTTAATCTATTTACCTATGTTAAGTGCTTAAATACATTAGATAAGTGTGAATGTTGCAAAGCTTTGTTTTATTAGCGAAATAGATATTGAGGGCGTATTGAGGAACTGATGGTGCTAAGTGCTCTATTAAGTATCATAATCATGGATCTGTGTCCCAGCTAAGGTTGCAAACACTTGAGTCTCGCAACCACCCCTGTCTCCACCTCGGGTGAGACTTCATCTGCTTCATAGGTGTTGTCGAAAGGGTCGGTAGTTAGGATTTTGTTGGTGCATTATTGTAGCATTGAACCTTGGGTCTACCCCTGTGCCAACAAAAGACTATATTTGTTTCTTTGAAAATGAGGCTTGAAGATTTTGAATTGTGGTAACTCTCCTTGGGTCAATATTGATTCTTGAATTATAAAAAATATGACCAATAATATTACCTGCAATGACACCAAAAATAGATTTTGTAGGATTCAAAGACATTCTGAATTTTCTGTGGTGAATTAAAACTTGTCCTAGATGATCAAATTGATCTTGTCAGTTTCTAGGATAGACAGTTAAATTTTCCAGATAGATTTGGATAATTTTACTGATAAGATCATCAAAGGATATTTGCATAGCTCTTTGAAAAGTAGAACCTACATTTATTAAACCGAAAGGCATTCTTTCATAAGCAAAGGTGCCCCAATGTGTGGTGAATTTGGTTTTGTACTCGTCAACCCTCTTGAATCGAATCTGATTATAACCTGAAAATCCATCAAGAAGTGACATCATTTATTATCCTGCCACTTGTTGTAAAATGAGTTCCATGTTAGGAAGGGAAAAAATATCTTTAACACTTGCCATATTTAATGCACGAAAATCGACACATAATCTTATATCACCATTCTTTTCCACACTTGGACAAAGTTATATACCCATTTAGAATATCGTATAGGAAAGATAATATGGGAATTAATAAGTTTTTCAACTTCCTTTCTAATAGTAGCTTCTAAAGCAGGATTAATAGGTATGTGTCTTTTCCTTACCGTTTTTTCTTCTTCCTTGGTAGGAATAGCATGTTGAATAATGTTAGGATCAAAACCATGTAAATAATCATATGATTAAGCAAATACATCCTTAAATTCACAGAACATATCCATGAATTTATGTTTTTCTTTTCTGAATATTGGGCTCCAATATTTAAAATATTTGAGTCTTCTTGAGTCCCAATGTTCACTGAAATGGTACTTCCAATTTTTCTTTTTGACTCCTCCTCCGCTTTTTCCTTTTTATTCCCAACATAACTAGATGAGAATGAGCTTTCCAAGGGAGTCAATACCATTGGGAATTTATTGTCTTCAAGAGATATAATATTTTTTTGTTTTAATGGCTCATTATGCAAAAATGCACAGACACTTTCATCATTAGGAAAAACTTGTCATGATTATACATTATCAGGAAAGTCGAGATGATGTAAAGACATAAATGTACAATCAGGTCTCTCAGGAAGTAATTTCCTTGTAGGACTAGCTACAAATGCAACAATCATATCATCCATAGAATTCAAATCTCTCCTGATATGAGTGATGTTAAAAGATAAGAGATTGGAGATCAATTGCCAAACTGCATGTGTATATCTTTTTAGAAAAAAATTTGAGGGGGTATAGATTATTCTACCCAAATTTTCAATAAGTTCAGAATCCCCAAACATATAAAGATGATAACAACTAACATTGAATTCATTTTCAATTCCAAGAATCAAGGCTTCAAATTTTGTGACATTGTTAGTACAAGTGAATTCCACTCTGTAAGAAAAAGTATGAATATTTCCTATAGGTGAATATAGTACTATGCCAACTCCATTACCCTCACTTGAGCATGCACCATCAAAATGCATGTGCCACATTCTGTATTCAAGACCTAGAGGCAGTGAAATGAAATCATTATCTTCTTCTATAAAAATAGAATATACACCAATGTCTTCCTAAATGTAATTGAGATATGGTTGTGGAAGAATTTCTATGTAAGATGAGATTTTTCCTTTCTGAAGAACATTGATGTTCTTTCCATTCTTGGGAAGAGACATTTGTGTCCCATCTAGAAAAATGTAACCATCAGTTAACGCTTTCTAGTCTCTTCCCAAAATGATGGAATAGTTATCGACAAGCATGTCAATCATTTGAATATTACAAGTGGTTCTTATCTCCGAGTGAGAACACAAAACCAAAGTCGCATCCTTGATTTCACCGATAGTATCTTGTTGTTGGCTATTGTAAGACACCATACTCTTTGATTTTTCATTTGTAAATAAAATACCTAATTCTTCCTTAATGATCTTAGACATGACATTAGGACTCGAACCACCATCAATTAGACAACAATGAGCAATTTTATCCATAATATTTATAGATACATAGAAGGGAGGATTTTTAACATAACTTGTATGATTATATACACCTACTTTATTTATGTACATTCCTTCTTCATTATGTTCTTCAAATAAATTGGAAATAGTGGTAGTTTTACCTTCCATGAAATCTTTTGGATGCCTTTGTTGTTCAAGGATGGTGACCATATCTAGTAAAGATGCATCTTTTTTTGGAATATTTACAGGAACAGTGTGCTTGTCATTGATGGAAAGAACAACAATGACGATGGCATATTGGCAGCAATGATGGAAAACAAGAAAACAACGATGATAGCATCAGGAATTGTTGTCTACAAGCTCAAGAGGATGAGCAGGGGACTGCCAGGAGTGCAGTAGAAAGGCCCTTGAGGTCCAAAGGATCGAAACCCTTTGAGAATATGAATGAAGTCAAAATCTCAGAAGATATAGTGGATTTACCACTACATTGGCGAGAAAGCTCAGAAGGGACAATGCTTTCTAGAAGTGCAGACAAGGTCCAAGAGATAGACTCGTAGGAGGAACAAAGGTCAAAGCCTTTGAATACTTAGAAAATATTCTAAGTCAAAATAAATTGTAAGCTTAGGAGGAGGAGAGATAGTGGTCGTCAGATCAAGCACTGTGAAGATCTGGACCATTGAATCGAGGAAAGTCGTGGGTCGTCGATCGGACGAGAGTGGAGAATTGGGAATCGGGAAATGAAAGAAAGGAAGTGCTAACTTCCGACATCGCGAAGTGAAAATTCCCAAAGTGAAAAGGAATCCTGACCATCCATTGAGGCAAGACACGTGGTGAGAGATCAACATTACGTTGATTTACAAATTGGGAAATCAGAGATAGGAGAAGAAAAACTCAGGAAGTCTGAGTTTGAGAAGGTGATCACAGTCGTTGATCGAGGAAGGTCGTGGATCGTTGATCTGGAATGAAAAATTTCAGATTTTGGGAGTTCAGACCTCTAAGAAAGGAAGTGCACTAACTTCCGACATTATGAGTTGCAAAGTATTGAAGTACAAAGAGAAGATCTGGATCATCGGATCACTGAGGGTCTTGGACCGTTGATCTAGCATGATGTACTTCGGAGTTCGGGAGTTGGGAGAGTCAGGGTATCTCACAGCAGAATATCTAAAGTGTGAAGTTTCAAAATGCTTTCTTGATTAGCATGTGGTCACATCCAGTGGTCACATAAAAGGAGAATAGGGGAAGGAGCTAGTGTCTCTAGGCTCTACCTAAGGCTTTCGAGAGTTGGGAGATTCAAGGTGGCTCGCAGCAGAATATCCGATGCGCAAAGTTGTGAAGTGCATTTTGGATGGCCGTCTGATCATATTTCATGGTCACATGAAAGGAAGGGGCTTAGCCAGAAAATCTAGCGCCCACTGTGTAGTTTTCTCAGGAAGGGAAAAGGTGCCAAAGGGATGAGCGCATGGAGGTTCTCTCTGTAACTACCAAAATGGACTAATTATATCTGCCATAGAATTCAAAGAGCTTCAGGGTGATCACCAAAGGAGCTGAAGAGTCTCGAGATAACTTCCATTGGAATGAAGACTCATCATAGAGACAATTGAAGATAAAAAAGTGTTGAAGACTGTAACTACTAGAGAGGACGAAGAGTTGCATGCATGATCTGGAAGAGGACTTGGCATGATAAATATAAGTAGAACAGAGAATAGAAGGGGCATATTCAATTGTGATTCATGTGTGTAGAAGAGAATGTTGAGGTGTGCATGCAGAGACAGAGAAGAAGAACAGAAAGTGAAAGATGATGTGAGTGTGGAATACACTAATGCATGCAGAGCATAGTAGTATAGCAGAATAGTGATGAGACTGGTAAGCCATTGACAAATACTCTATCACTGTAATAAATTTTTGTAACAAATTTTTATATCTCAGGGTGGTAGGGGGGTTCTAGGGAGTATTTTTGTCCTCATAGTTTCAAGTGGGTGCTTGAACACAAGGAGTTGTAGCTTCCATCTGGTTGTAGCCAGAAAAACCAGGGTGGTAGGGTGGTGCAAGGGAGAACCATTATTCTCTATTATACAAGTTGGTGCCTGTGTGACTAGAAGTTGGTGTTGGAACACTCAAGGAGATGGTTATTCCTTCTAGTGGGTGCTAGAGAAACTAGAGAGTTGGTGCTCTCAGCAGGTTGCAGCTTGTAAAACAGAGGTGGTAGCCTCACAAAGAGTTGGTTCTCATAAGAATGATAATGTATAGAAAATAAAGACTACTTATCATATGAAGAAGAAGAGGTTTTCTCCCTTTATAGGTTTCCTCAGGAAAATCAGTGTCTCTGTGTATTTTGTGTGATTAAGGAAGTTCAACTAATATATTTCCTCTGTTTGATGGAACAAACTTTGCCTTCTGGAAAATAAGGATGAGAACATATTTAATGTCCCTGGGTGTTGATGTTTGGGATGTCGTTGAAACTGGATATGTGAATCATGTAGTCTTGGCCTCAAAAGATGATAAGTTGGAGTTTAGATTTAATGAAAAAGTAATGAATCCCATCCTCAATGGACTTGCAGAAGCCGAGTTTGTCAAATTCATGCACTGTGATTCAGCAAAATTTATGTGGGACAAGTTGATAAGTAGTTATGAAGGTAATGAAAAGGTGAAAGACGCAAAACTTCATACTCACCGACTGAAATTTGAGCAGTTAAATATGGATGAAGACGAAACTATTAGTAAGTACTTCTTATGTATAGAAGAACTTGTCAACACTATGAAAGGTTTAGGTGAAATGATAGGTGAATATTTTCTAGTCCATAAAATATTAAGATCTCTTCCTGATAGATTTAACTCAAAGGTATTTTCTATAGAGGAAATAACTAATCTCAAAGTGTTGACACTAGATCAACTTCTTGGAACCCTAACTTATTATGAAATGAGAATCAAGGTAAATCCAGTACAAGAGAGGCATCCTTTAAAGCAGATAAAAACACATAATCTGATATAGATGAGATTGAAGCAAATTTTGTGAGAAGACTGACGAAAGGATCAGGCAAATACAAAGGTAAATTACCCTTCAAATGTTTCAACTGTGGTAATATAGTTCATTTTTCATGTAAGTGTCCTCACAAAATAAAGGATCAGACATATGACGATGAAGAAAAGAATAAACACAAGAAGGTTTATAGAGAGAATAATTTTAAGAAGAAAAGCCTTTGTGTAAACAATGATGACGATCCTTCAGATGATAAATAAAGTGACTCTTCTATTGAAAGTAAAATAAATGATGTCATTCTAATATCCTTAGAATATCTAAACACTAAATATACAGGAAGTGAGTTCGTTGATTGTGAAGTAGTAGTAGATCTTGAAGGATAATTTGTCAGTGCCATGGAAGAGATTGATAGACTCAAAGAAAAGAAAAACAGTTACTGCTCAGGTATGAGAAAACATGCAATGAACCATCTGAAGAAATTTATCTGTTGAAATTTAATTTAGAAGAAGCTAAGAGGATTGAGTACATCCTCACACAAAAATTAAAGGAAGCCAGAAAAAAAGGTGAAAAATTGGAAGATGAAGTAGTGTCTGTCAGAAAATATCTAGAGAAATTCTAGGCCTTGCATCATTAGAATCTAACAAGTATTAAGGCCTCAGAAGGATTAGCCACCATTCTGAATCAGCAAAGGAATCCAAAGTTGAAAATTGTTTTGGGCTATGAAGAGGGATCAAGAAGTGGTCAGCCAAGCAACAAAGAATCCATCAAGTTTGTCAAATCTACAACCATTGACAACAACAAACCTGCAAAAACAAAGCAAGATAATTAGTCACCAAAGAGGAGTGAAGAAAAAGGTACTAGAACTAAATCTATAGAACAAAGAAATAATACACCCTCTGCTCAAGGAAATCATCAGCATGGAATAAATCGACCTGCTCAAAGAAGATAGACATTTTCCAGGTACAAATATTTTTTCTATGGATATTGTTTTTACTATTCTAACTTTGGCCACGAAGTTGTAAATTGTTCGTTAAGATTTAGACATGAGCAATCAAGACACCCAAGGAATAAATATCTACCACAACAAAGAATGAGATAGTCAAGTAACAAACAAACACAGAAATCATGTGATGGTTGGGAAAAGGACGCAGATTAAACATAACAATCATTATGATCATTTATTCAATGAACTAGAATCTTACATCTTCCATAATTATGGACATAAAGTTGCAGACTGTCGCCTAGAGAACTATAAGCCAGTTTCAAATCAAAGAGTTCAAAACGTCAATGTTTAGAAGAAGAAAGAAGATAACAAGTGTGGATTAGTGTTGGCATATAAAAGACAAGAGAACAATGGTATATTGACAGTGGGTGCTCCCGTCATATAACAGGTGGAAAAAGTAAGTTACTATCACTCAAAGAAAGTAAATCAGGAAATGTGACCTTTGGAAATTATGCTCCAGGAAAGATCGAAGGTAAAGGTCTAGTAAGCTTAGGTAATGGAAGAGCCAAGGCTCAAGATGTATTATTTTTTGATGGATTAAAGTATAATATTCTTAGTGTCAATCAGGTGTGTGACAGAGGATGTGAAGTCACTTTCACTTCCAAAGGTTGTAAAATAAAAACAGTGAACACAAGAGAGTTGATTGCAAAAGGGGTTAGAACTGAAAACAATGTCTATGTTCTAAAGGAATATAAGGAGGAATGTCATTTAATCAAATTTAATGAAAGTTGGTTATGGCACAGAAGGCTTGGACACCTGAATTTTGATCATATTGTCAAGTTGAATAATGAAGGTGTTGTGAAAGATATTCCAAGAATATCTAAGCCTCATAACTTTGTATGTGAATCCTGTCAAATGGGGAAGTTGAATCGTGTTCAATTCAAATCAAAGAGTTTCACATATTTATAGAAACCACTTCAACTTTTTCATATGGATCTGTGTGGACCATCTCGAAAGGAAGGAACTAGAGGAGAATATTATTTTATGTTGGTCATTGATGACTTCTCCAGACTTACATGGGTTTCCTTTCTGAGAGAAAAATCTGATGCGTTTGAGAAGTTCAAAAGTTTTAAGGCGTTATATGAGAATTAGACATGAAGGAAGTTAAAGGTAATTCACTCAGACAGGGGAGGAGAATTTTTTCAAGAGATTTCAAGGAATTCAGTGACAGGCATGGAACTAAATGGAGTTGTAGAACGCCAAAATAGATCATTTCAGTAGATGGCAAGCGCTATGATCATTGAAAGGGACATTTCATGAACCTTATGGGTGGAGGGTGTTCACACGGCTATTCATATTCTAAACAAAGCACATCTAAGGCTGAACAGTGATAAAAATCCATATGAGTTGTGGTTTGGTCAACCTGCATCAATCAAGCACTTTAAAGTATTTGGAATTAAATGCTACATCAAAAATAATGTTGATCATCTGGGAAAATTTGATGGTAGAGATGATGAAGGTATAGTCTTAGGATATGCAACAACCAGTAAAGGATACATATGCTTTAACAAAAGAATGCATAAATTAGTAGATTGTATTGATGTTCGAATTGATGAAGAAGCTCCTGTAAAAGATCAACAGAGAATAAGCACCAAGTCAGATGAAGAAGATGATGAGGATAATGAAAATGAAGAATAGAAAATATCAGAGTCACAAGAAGATGATGAATCAGGTGGAGAAGAGACACCTAGACAAGAAGAGTTAAGACAACAATCAACATCAAATCCTTCCTCCAGAATTACTCAAAAGAATCATCCTGCAAATCAGATAATTGGTGAGAAAGACAAAGGTGTACAAACCAGGAGAAGGATCATCAAAGACACCGAGAAATCACATATAGCCTTCATATCCATGGTGGAACCCAAGAACTTTAATGAAGCCAGTAAGGATGTTAATTGGTTAAAATCAATTAATGGGGAACTGGATCAGATTGAAAAGAATGATATTTGGGAACTTGTTCTTAGGCCAGTAAATAAAAATGTAATAGGATCTAAATGGGTCTAAAAAAATAAGATGAATGAGAAAGGAAATATTGTAAGAAATAAGGCTAGATTAGTCTGCAAATTAAGGGTATGCTCAAATAGAAGGACTAGATTTTGATGAAACATTTGCGCCCGTAGCAATATTAGAAGCTATTAGAATGTTTATTTCCTATGTTTGTCATAAGAAGTTTAAATTCTACCAAATGGATGTCAAGTCATATTTTCTAAATGGAGATCTAAAAGAAGAAGTCTATATGGACCAACCAGAGGGTTTCCAACTGTCAGATAACCCTGAACTTGTCTGCAAGATGAAGAAATCCTTATATGGGTTGAAACAAGCTCCCTGTGCCTGGTATTACAGATTGGATAAGTGTCTTCAACACAAAGGGTTCAAGAGAGGAACAGTTGACTACAATCTATATATCAAAATAGAGGATAATGATATGCTCATTTTGTTGGTGTATGTAGATGGCATCATCGTCGAAAGTAATAATGTTTCATTGGTACAATGGTTCGATTCTACCATGCAGTATGAATTTGAAATGTCTATGATATGGGAACTGTCATTTTTTCTTGGTCTACAAATTACTCAGAGGTCTGAAGGAATATTTATTTCTTAGGAGAAATATCTAAGAGAAATGTTGAAAAGGTTTCAAATGGAATATTCTACACCTATGAGCACACCTATAGTCACTGGATGAAAGTTAAGCAAGGATGATGACTCATGTGATGTTGATCAAAGTTCATATAGGTCTATGATAGGTATCTTGTTGTACATCACAGCATCTCGTCTAGACATAATGCATGTTGTTGGAATGGTAGGAAGGTATCAGTCAACACCTAAACAGATTCATTTGCTAGTTGTCAAAAGAATATTCAGATACTTGAAAGGAACAATGAACTATGGACTATGGTATCCTAGGAATCATAATTTTCAATTATCAGTCTATTCAGATGTTGATTGGGCTAACTGCATGGATGAAAGGAAAAGCACGAGTGGAGGTGCATTCTTCTTAGGAGATTCTCTTGTAGCATGGTTGAGAAAGAAGCAAGGTTCCATTTCCTTATCAACTATAGAAGTTGAATACATTGCAGATGCCACTTGTTGTAACCAAGTATTATGGATGATTCAGACACTTACAGACTTGGAGGTCAAATATACTACACCGATTCCAATTCATTGTGATAATACTAGTGCAATTAGTGTGTCAAGAATCATGTATTTCACTCCAAGACCAAGCATATACCTATCAAGTATCACTTCTTGAGGGAACAAATTATCAACATTGTTGTTTCTTTGCATTATATTCCATCCAAAGATCAGATTGTTGATATCTTCACTAAATCGCTTGCAAAAGATCAGTTTGATTATCTACGCCAGAAGTTGGGAATGACCCTGTTATCAAGTTAAAATAGTCTATCTGATCAAGGGGAGAGTGTTCATAGTATATCTAATCAGAGGGAGAACAGAGTCACTCTCAGTTCTCTTTGACATTGATGTCAAAGGGGGAGAAAAAGGTGTGGTATGCTACAGTTGGAAGTCTAGGAAGAATAGTGCATCCTTTCAGGGTTTCCATCAATGCCAAAGGGGGAGATTGTTGGCATATTTATAGGAAGAGTGTTCTTATCATTGATGGCAAGAACAACAATGACGATGGAATATTGGAAGCAATGATGGAAAATAGGAAAACAACGATGATAGCATCAGGAATTGATGTCTACAAGATCAAGAGGACGAGCACGAGACTTCCAAGAGTATAGTAGAAAGGCCCTTGAGTTCCAAAGGATCGAAACCCTTTAAGAATATGAACAAAGTCAAAAGCTCAGAAGATATAGTGGATTTACCATTACATTGGTGAGAAATATCAGAAGGGACAACTCCTTCCAAAAGTGCATATGATGTCCAGGAGATAGACTCGTAGGAGGAACAAAATTCAAAGCCTTTGAATATTTAGAAAATCTTCAATTTGAAATAAATTGTAAGATCAAGAGGAGGAGCGACAGTGGTCGTCGGATCAAGCACTGTGAATATTTGGACCACTGGATCGAGGAAAGTTGTGGTTCGTCGATCGAACGAGAGTAGAGAATCAAGAATCGGGAAATGAAAGAAAGGAAGTGCTAACTTTTGACATCATGAAGTGCAAAGTTCTGAAGTGAGAAGGAATATTGGTCGTCCATTGAGGCAGGACACGTGGTGAGAGATCAGCATTACACTGATTAGAAAATTGGGAAATCAAAGATAGGAGAAGCAAAAACTCACGAAGTTCGAGTTCACAAAGGTGATCACAGTCATTGATCAAGGAAGTTCATGGGCCATTGATCTGGCATGACAAATTTCGGAGTTCAAGAGTTCAGACCTCGAAGAAAGGAAGTGATCTAACTTCTGACATTGCAAGTCGTGAAGTCTTGAAGTATGAAGAGGAGATCTGGATCGTCGAATCACTGAGGATCTTGGACCGTTGATCTGGCATGATGTACTTTAGAGTTCGGGAGTTGGGAGAGTCAAGGTATCTCACAGCAAAATATCTGAAGCATGAAGTTTTGAAGTGCTTTCTTTATTAGCATGTGGTCACATCCAGTGGTCACATCAGAGGAGAATAGGGGAAGGAGCTAGCATCGCTAGGCTCTACCTCATAGTTTCGAGAGTTGGGAGATTCGAGGTGACTCGTAACAGAATATCCAATGCGCAAAGTCGCAAAGAACCTTTTGGATAGGCATCTAATCACAGTTTGTGGTCACATGAAAGGAAGGGGCTTAGCCAGAAAATCTAGTGCCCACTGTATAGTTTTCTCAGGAAGGGAAAAGGTGCCAAAGGAATGAGTGCACGGAGGTTCTCTCTATAACTGCCAGAATGGACTGATGGTATCTACCAAAGAATTTGAAGAGCTTCAGGGTGATCACCAGAGGAGATGAAGAGTCTCAAGATAACTTCCAGTGGAATGAATACTCATCATAGAGACAATTGACAGATGGAAAAGTGTTGAAGATTGTAACTTCCAGAGAGGAGGAAGAGTTACGTGCATGATCTAGAAAAGGACTTGGCATGATAAATATACGCAGAAAAAAGAAGAGAAGGGGCATCTTCAATTTTGATTCATGTGCGTAGAAGAGAATGTTGAGGTGTGCATGCAGAGACAGAGTAGAAGAACAGAAAGCATGATATGATGCGAGCAGGAATACATTGATGCAAGTAGAGTAGAGCAGTATAGCAGAACGGTGATGAGACTAGTAAGCCATTGACAAATACTTTATCACTGTAATAAATTTATGTAACAAAGTTTTATATCTCAGGGTGGTAGGGAGGTGCTATGGAGGACTGTTTTCCTCAGAGTTTCAAGTGGGTGCTTTAACACAGGGAGTTGTAGCTTCCATCTGGTTGTAGCCAGAAAAACCAGGGTGGTAGGGTGGTGCAAGGGAGAACCATTGTTCTCTGTTATACAGGTTGGTGCCTATGTGACTAGAAGTTGGTGCCTCCATCCAGTTGGTGTTGGAACACTCAGGAAGTTGGTGCTAGAGAAACCAGAGAGTTGGTGCTCTCAGCAGGCTGCATCTTGTAAAAAAGAGGTGGTATCCTCACAAATAGTTGGTGCTCATAAGAATGATAATGTACAGAAAATAAATACTACTTATCATATGAAGAAGAATAGGTTTTCTCCCTTTATGGGTTTCCTCGGGAAAATTAGTGTCTCTGTGTATTATGTGTGATTGATCAAATATTGTATATCTATGCATGTTAATTTATCAATATATATATATATATATATCTATATATATATATATATAT
>ML777915.1:16399-30679 GCA_009831015.1 Picea engelmannii
GTTGTTGCATATCCTAAGACTATACCTTCATCATCTCTACCATCAAATTTTCCCAGATGATCAACATTATTTTTGATGTAGCATTTAATTCCAAATACTTTAAAGTGCTTGATTGATGCAGGTTGACCAAACCACAACTCATATGGATTTTTATCACTGTTCAGCCTTAGATGTGCTTTGTTTAGAATATGAATAGCCGTGTGAACACCCTCCACCCATAAGGTTCATGAAATGTCCCTTTCAATGATCATAGCGCTTGCCATCTACTGAAATGATCTATTTTGGCGTTCTACAACTCCATTTAGTTCCATGCCTGTCACTGAATTCCTTGAAATCTCTTGAAAAAATTCTCCTCCCCTGTCTGAGTGAATTACCTTTAACTTCCTTCATGTCTAATTCTCATATAACGCCTTAAAACTTTTGAACTTCTCAAACGCATCAGATTTTTCTCTCAGAAAGGAAACCCATGTAAGTCTGGAGAAGTCATCAATGACCAACATAAAATAATATTCTCCTCTAGTTCCTTCCTTTCGAGATGGTCCACACAGATCCATATGAAAAAGTTGAAGTGGTTTCTATAAATATGTGAAACTCTTTGATTTGAATTGAACACGATTCAACTTCCCCATTTGACAGGATTCACATACAAAGTTATGAGGCTTAGATATTCTTGGAATATCTTTCACAACACCTTCATTATTCAACTTGACAATATGATCAAAATTCAGGTGTCCAAGCCTTCTGTGCCATAACCAACTTTCATTAAATTTGATTAAATGACATTCCTCCTTATATTCCTTTAGAACATAGACATTGTTTTCAGTTCTAACCCCTTTTGCAATCAACTCTCTTGTGTTCACTGTTTTTATTTTACAACCTTTGGAAGTGAAAGTGACTTCACATCCTCTGTCACACACCTGATTGACACTAAGAATATTATACTTTAATCCATCAAAAAATAATACATCTTGAGCCTTGGCTCTTCCATTACCTAAGCTTACTAGACCTTTACCTTCGATCTTTCCTGGAGCATAATTTCCAAAGGTCACATTTCCTGATTTACTTTCTTTGAGTGATAGTAACTTACTTTTTCCACCTGTTATATGACGGGAGCACCCACTGTCAATATACCATTGTTCTCTTGTCTTTTATATGCCAACACTAATCCACACTTGTTATCTTCTTTCTTCTTCTAAACATTGACGTTTTGAACTCTTTGATTTGAAACTGGCTTATAGTTCTCTAGGCGACAGTCTGCAACTTTATGTCCATAATTATGGAAGATGTAAGATTCTAGTTCATTGAATAAATGATCATAATGATTGTTATGTTTAATCTGCGTCCTTTTCCCAACCATCACATGATTTCTGTGTTTGTTTGTTACTTGACTATCTCATTCTTTGTTGTGGTAGATATTTATTCCTTGGGTGTCTTGATTGCTCATGTCTAAATCTTAACGAACAATTTACAACTTCGTGGCCAAAGTTAGAATAGTAAAAACAATATCCATAGAAAAAATATTTGTACCTGGAAAATGTCTATCTTCTTTGAGCAGGTCGATTTATTCCATGCTGATGATTTCCTTGAGCAGAGGGTGTATTATTTCTTTGTTCTATAGATTTAGTTCTAGTACCTTTTTCTTCACTCCTCTTTGGTGACTAATTATCTTGCTTTGTTTTTGCAGGTTTGTTGTTGTCAATGGTTGTAGATTTGACAAACTTGATGGATTCTTTGTTGCTTGGCTGACCACTTCTTGATCCCTCTTCATAGCCCAAAACAATTTTCAACTTTGGATTCCTTTGCTGATTCAGAATGGTGGCTAATCCTTCTGAGGCCTTAATACTTGTTAGATTCTAATGATGCAAGGCCTAGAATTTCTCTAGATATTTTCTGACAGACACTACTTCATCTTCCAATTTTTCACCTTTTTTTCTGGCTTCCTTTAATTTTTGTGTGAGGATGTACTCAATCCTCTTAGCTTCTTCTAAATTAAATTTCAACAGATAAATTTCTTCAGATGGTTCATTGCATGTTTTCTCATACCTGAGCAGTAACTGTTTTTCTTTTCTTTGAGTCTATCAATCTCTTCCATGGCACTGACAAATTATCCTTCAAGATCTACTACTACTTCACAATCAACGAACTCACTTCCTGTATATTTAGTGTTTAGATATTCTAAGGATATTAGAATGACATCATTTATTTTACTTTCAATAGAAGAGTCACTTTATTTATCATCTGAAGGATCGTCATCATTGTTTACACAAAGGCTTTTCTTCTTAAAATTATTCTCTCTATAAACCTTCTTGTGTTTATTCTTTTCTTCATCGTCATATGTCTGATCCTTTATTTTGTGAGGACACTTACATGAAAAATGAACTATATTACCACAGTTGAAACATTTGAAGGGTAATTTACCTTTGTATTTGCCTGATCCTTTCGTCAGTCTTCTCACAAAATTTGCTTCAATCTCATCTATATCAGATTATGTGTTTTTATCTGCTTTAAAGGATGCCTCTCTTGTACTGGATTTACCTTGATTCTCATTTCATAATAAGTTAGGGTTCCAAGAAGTTGATCTAGTGTCAACACTTTGAGATTAGTTATTTCCTCTATAGAAAATACCTTTGAGTTAAATCTATCAGGAAGAGATCTTAATATTTTATGGACTAGAAAATATTCACCTATCATTTCACCTAAACCTTTCATAGTGTTGACAAGTTCTTCTATACATAAGAAGTACTTACTAATAGTTTCGTCTTCATCCATATTTAACTGCTCAAATTTCAGTCGGTGAGTATGAAGTTTTGCGTCTTTCACCTTTTCATTACCTTCATAACTACTTATCAACTTGTCCCACATAAATTTTGCTGAATCACAGTGCATGAATTTGACAAACTCGGCTTCTGCAAGTCCATTGAGGATGGGATTCATTACTTTTTCATTAAATCTAAACTCCAACTTATCATCTTTTGAGGCCAAGACTACATGATTCACATATCCAGTTTCAACGACATCCCAAACATCAACACCCAGGGACATTAAATATGTTCTCATCCTTATTTTCCAGAAGGCAAAGTTTGTTCCATCAAACAGAGGAAATATATTAGTTGAACTTCCTTAATCACACAAAATACACAGAGACACTGATTTTCCTGAGGAAACCTATAAAGGGAGAAAACCTCTTCTTCTTCATATGATAAGTAGTCTTTATTTTCTATACATTATCATTCTTATGAGAACCAACTCTTTGTGAGGCTACCACCTCTGTTTTACAAGCTGCAACCTGCTGAGAGCACCAACTCTCTAGTTTCTCTAGCACCCACTAGAAGGAATAACCATCTCCTTGAGTGTTCCAACACCAACTTCTAGTCACACAGGCACCAACTTGTATAATAGAGAATAATGGTTCTCCCTTGCACCACCCTACCACCCTGGTTTTTCTGGCTACAACCAGATGGAAGCTACAACTCCTTGTGTTCAAGCACCCACTTGAAACTATGAGGACAAAAATACTCCCTAGAACCCCCCTACCACCCTGAGATATAAAAATTTGTTACAAAAATTTATTACAGTGATAGAGTATTTGTCAATGGCTTACCAGTCTCATCACTATTCTGCTATACTACTATGCTCTGCATGCATTAGTGTATTCCACACTCACATCATCTTTCACTTTCTGTTCTTCTTCTCTGTCTCTGCATGCACACCTCAACATTCTCTTCTACACACATGAATCACAATTGAATATGCCCCTTCTATTCTCTGTTCTACTTATATTTATCATGCCAAGTCCTCTTCCAGATCATGCATGCAACTCTTCGTCCTCTCTAGTAGTTACAGTCTTCAACACTTTTTTATCTTCAATTGTCTCTATGATGAGTCTTCATTCCAATGGAAGTTATCTCGAGACTCTTCAGCTCCTTTGGTGATCACCCTGAAGCTCTTTGAATTCTATGGCAGATATAATTAGTCCATTTTGGTAGTTACAGAGAGAACCTCCATGCGCTCATCCCTTTGGCACCTTTTCCCTTCCTGAGAAAACTACACAGTGGGCGCTAGATTTTCTGGCTAAGCCCCTTCCTTTCATGTGACCATGAAATATGATCAGACGGCCATCCAAAATGCACTTCACAACTTTGCGCATCGGATATTCTGCTGCGAGCCACCTTGAATCTCCCAACTCTCGAAAGCCTTAGGTAGAGCCTAGAGACACTAGCTCCTTCCCCTATTCTCCTTTTATGTGACCACTGGATGTGACCACATGCTAATCAAGAAAGCATTTTGAAACTTCACACTTTAGATATTCTGCTGTGAGATACCCTGACTCTCCCAACTCCCGAACTCCGAAGTACATCATGCTAGATCAACGGTCCAAGACCCTCAGTGATCCGATGATCCAGATCTTCTCTTTGTACTTCAATACTTTGCAACTCATAATGTCGGAAGTTAGTGCACTTCCTTTCTTAGAGGTCTGAACTCCCAAAATCTGAAATTTTTCATTCCAGATCAACGATCCACGACCTTCCTCGATCAACGACTGTGATCACCTTCTCAAACTCAGACTTCCTGAGTTTTTCTTCTCCTATCTCTGATTTCCCAATTTGTAAATCAACGTAATGTTGATCTCTCACCACGTGTCTTGCCTCAATGGATGGTCAGGATTCCTTTTCACTTTGGGAATTTTCACTTCGCGATGTCGGAAGTTAGCACTTCCTTTCTTTCATTTCCCGATTCCCAATTCTCCACTCTCGTCCGATCGACGACCCACGACTTTCCTCGATTCAATGGTCCAGATCTTCACAGTGCTTGATCTGACGACCACTATCTCTCCTCCTCCTAAGCTTACAATTTATTTTGACTTAGAATATTTTCTAAGTATTCAAAGGCTTTGACCTTTGTTCCTCCTACGAGTCTATCTCTTGGACCTTGTCTGCACTTCTAGAAAGCATTGTCCCTTCTGAGCTTTCTCGCCAATGTAGTGGTAAATCCACTATATCTTCTGAGATTTTGACTTCATTCATATTCTCAAAGGGTTTCGATCCTTTGGACCTCAAGGGCCTTTCTACTGCACTCCTGGCAGTCCCCTGCTCATCCTCTTGAGCTTGTAGACAACAATTCCTGATGCTATCATCGTTGTTTTCTTGTTTTCCATCATTGCTGCCAATATGCCATCGTCATTGTTGTTCTTTCCATCAATGACAAGCACACTGTTCCTGTAAATATTCCAAAAAAAGATGCATCTTTACTAGATATGGTCACCATCCTTGAACAACAAAGGCATCCAAAAGATTTCATGGAAGGTAAAACTACCACTATTTCCAATTTATTTGAAGAACATAATGAAGAAGGAATGTACATAAATAAAGTAGGTGTATATAATCATACAAGTTATGTTAAAAATCCTCCCTTCTATGTATCTATAAATATTATGGATAAAATTGCTCATTGTTGTCTAATTGATGGTGGTTCGAGTCCTAATGTCATGTCTAAGATCATTAAGGAAGAATTAGGTATTTTATTTACAAATGAAAAATCAAAGAGTATGGTGTCTTACAATAGCCAACAACAAGATACTATCGGTGAAATCAAGGATGCGACTTTGGTTTTGTGTTCTCACTCGGAGATAAGAACCACTTGTAATATTCAAATGATTGACATGCTTGTCGATAACTATTCCATCATTTTGGGAAGAGACTAGAAAGCGTTAACTGATGGTTACATTTTTCTAGATGGGACACAAATGTCTCTTCCCAAGAATGGAAAGAACATCAATGTTCTTCAGAAAGGAAAAATCTCATCTTACATAGAAATTCTTCCACAACCATATCTCAATTACATTTAGGAAGACATTGGTGTATATTCTATTTTTATAGAAGAAGATAATGATTTCATTTCACTGCCTCTAGGTCTTGAATACAGAATGTGGCACATGCATTTTGATGGTGCATGCTCAAGTGAGGGTAATGGAGTTGGCATAGTACTATATTCACCTATAGGAAATATTCATACTTTTTCTTACAGAGTGGAATTCACTTGTACTAACAATGTCACAAAATTTGAAGCCTTGATTCTTGGAATTGAAAATGAATTCAATGTTAGTTGTTATCATCTTTATATGTTTGGGGATTCTGAACTTATTGAAAATTTGGGTAGAATAATCTATACCCCCTCAAATTTTTTTCTAAAAAGATATACACATGCAGTTTGGCAATTGATCTCCAATCTCTTATCTTTTAACATCACTCATATCAGGAGAGATTTGAATTCTATGGATGATATGATTGTTGCATTTGTAGCTAGTCCTACAAGGAAATTACTTCCTGAGAGACCTGATTGTACATTTATGTCTTTACATCATCTCGACTTTCCTGATAATGTATAATCATGACAAGTTTTTCCTAATGATGAAAGTGTCTGTGCATTTTTGCATAATGAGCCATTAAAACAAAAAAATATTATATCTCTTGAAGACAATAAATTCCCAATGGTATTGACTCCCTTGGAAAGCTCATTCTCATCTAGTTATGTTGGGAATAAAAAGGAAAAAGCGGAGGAGGAGTCAAAAAGAAAAATTGGAAGTACCATTTCAGTGAACATTGGGACTCAAGAAGACTCAAATATTTTAAATATTGGAGCCCAATATTCAGAAAAGAAAAACATAAATTCATGGATATGTTCTGTGAATTTAAGGATGTATTTGCTTAATCATATGATTATTTACATGGTTTTGATCCTAACATTATTCAACATGCTATTCCTACCAAGGAAGAAGAAAAAACGGTAAGGAAAAGACACATACCTATTAATCCTGCTTTAGAAGCTACTATTAGAAAGGAAGTTGAAAAACTTATTAATTCCCATATTATCTTTCCTATACGATATTCTAAATGGGTATATAACTTTGTCCAAGTGTGGAAAAGAATGGTGATATAAGATTATGTGTCGATTTTCGTGCATTAAATATGGCAAGTGTTAAAGATATTTTTTCCCTTCCTAACATGGAACTCATTTTACAACAAGTGGCAGGATAATAAATGATGTCACTTCTTGATGGATTTTCAGGTTATAATCAGATTCGATTCAAGAGGGTTGACGAGTACAAAACCAAATTCACCACACATTGGGGCACCTTTGCTTATGAAAGAATGCCTTTCGGTTTAATAAATGTAGGTTCTACTTTTCAAAGAGCTATGCAAATATCCTTTGATGATCTTATCAGTAAAATTATCCAAATCTATCTGGAAAATTTAACTGTCTATCCTAGAAACTGACAAGATCAATTTGATCATCTAGGACAAGTTTTAATTCACCACAGAAAATTCAGAATGTCTTTGAATCCTACAAAATCTATTTTTGGTGTCATTGCAGGTAATATTATTGGTCATATTTTTTATAATTCAAGAATCAATATTGACCCAAGGAGAGTTACCACAATTCAAAATCTTCAAGCCTCATTTTCAAAGAAACAAATATAGTCTTTTGTTGGCACAGGGGTAGACCCAAGGTTCAATGCTACAATAATGCACCAACAAAATCCTAACTACCGACCCTTTCGACAACACCTATGAAGCAGATGAAGTCTCACCCGAGGTGGAGACAGGGGTGGTTGCGAGACTCAAGTGTTTGCAACCTTAGCTGGGACACAGATCCATGATTATGATACTTAATAGAGCACTTAGCACCATCAGTTCCTCAATACGCCCTCAATATCTATTTCGCTAATAAAACAAAGCTTTGCAACATTCAC
The DNA here is from genome assembly GCA_009831015.1 of Picea engelmannii. NCBI lineage: Eukaryota > Viridiplantae > Streptophyta > Pinopsida > Pinales > Pinaceae > Picea > Picea engelmannii. Next base: position 24,150 of record ML777915.1, read on the forward strand.
ACTTATCTAATGTATTTAAGCACTTAACATAGGTAAATAGATTAAATCTATCAGATTAAGCACTAAACATATTCATATAGATCAGATCTAACATTCTCACATATCATTAGCACTAAGCATAAGAATATTTATCTAATCATCCCAAAGCACTTAGAAAATAACATATAAATGCATCAGAACATCACACAGAGCATAATAGCATAGTATTTACATGGTTCACCCCCACCTTGGGGATATTTCCACCAACTCTTCTTCTTTATTAGCTTCTCAATAGGTTACATGCACAGGGCCTCCGAATCCTTCTCCGCATAGGACAGAATATCTGCGCATCTCGCTAGATCCTTCTTTCTTATGTTACAACACAAAGCCTTCAACTGTCCATTACAACCACTTGCACTTAGCTCTGTAAGTCTCTTACAATCATGCACAAATTACTTATAGACTCTACTTGCACTTAGCATACATTCACATCACATATATGCACCACCACTTCTATCTAGCCTAATCATCTATTTATATATTACAAAATAGGCCTAAACATGGGTAAACCCATGGGACGACATCCCAATCCCGTTACATAATCCCAAAAAACCAAAAAGGACCCAAAAAGGGGTCGAGATCCTATGATCTCTGCTTCGTCTTGCGCTCCTCCTTCAATGGGTTGTTGAAATCCAAAATAGGTCAGACCAAGAATATCCCAAAGCTTGGCCAAGGGTCAACAATCCCCCAACACTCACTTGTGACTCGTCCCGAGTCACTCTGGTCTGACTAGTTCTACCTTAAATGCCTCGAGTTGCTTCGACCTACTACTGTGCTACGACCTCTTGCTCGACGAACTCCTGGATTACTACGTCATTCACTGGCCCTTCTAGGCATTGTTCTATTGCATTAACAACCTGCTCTAGCTCTGCTTCTCGACTCTCGACTTCTGTGAACAATTAATAGGCCTTATCTTGCACAGGTTGGAGTCGTTGAGTTACTTCCATAACTTTGATTTGAATCATATGGATCTGCAGCTGGATGGTGCACTACTCTTGAGACCGCTTAATTCTTTCTACAACTGACAGGGCCTTCAACTGCGCCTGTAGTATCTCTGCGTGTTGTTTTTCTTCCTGGAGCTGTGACTCTAGTGCTTGCAATTCCAGATTCTCAATGAGATTCTTATATAGTTTGGCACTATGGATACTTAGCTACTTGCACTCCCTGGCAAGAGCCTCTAGTCTCTCAACTACACTCCTGACGGTTGCTTCCCTTTGGTCTCTTACATCTTGAGGGGTCTCGAGTATTGTTCATAGCTCCAAATCTGCTATGCGTTGTTGTAGCTGTTGGATCACTTCTTCAAGTTGCACTACTTCTGTGGAATTCTCTCTTTGACCTTTAATTCTATGACTGTCATAGAGCGAAGCGCTCTATTGACCATTTCTTTTACTTCGAGTTGCTCTGTGAGAAAATGTTCCTTTTCTTTCTGCAGTTGGGTTTTTTCTTCGTTGATCTTTGCCTGGAGAGAAAGCTTCTCTTGTTCTGCAATACTGCATTGCTCTACAAGGACTCCTTGTACTTGTGTCAAAGCTTGGGTGGCTTGCACTATTTCTTCTTATGCTCGTCGAAGGTGATCTTCGATTGTATCAGCTATTCGGTGGAGTTGAGCTGGCTCATCTCCCATTTCTAGTGTTCCTAATGGTAGAGGCGCAGTGGAGACTGCGGGGCTGGATTGTAGTTCTTGTTGTACTCCTTAGATCTCAATCTCGATTCTATTATACATCGCTTCCTGCTTAGCCTCTTATTTCTCTGCTATCTCCAACAAAGCATCATTCAGGGCCACTATAATGAAATCAAAGTCATCTGAGGCGAGGATAGTCTGCATTTTGGTCATAGAAGCTTTGAATTTCTTCTGAGAGGAAGGCTTCAGGGGGGAGGGGGGGGGGAACCTTCCTTTTCTTCAAAGGGTCCTCCTCATCTCTAGGTGTTGTAACCTCGCCTTTCTTTTGTTCAACTTATACGCCATCTATCTCTCCACCATCACCTCCTTTCTTTGGTGATATGGAAGCAGTCTTCACGGATGCACTGTCTAAATCCTGAACCTCTTCAGTTTTCTTCGTCCTACTAGGTCTGGGTGTATCCTGCGCAGTTTTTGGACTATTTACATCAGATATCTCCACAGGGTCTGCTGGAATGAGGAGGTCTATTGACCAATCCTTGGTGATCTCCTCCAAGTCCTCCTCCATTAGCTTGTAGTAGGACTGAAGTTGCTGCTTTTGCTCGTCAGTGTGCGCTGTGATATACATGAAATGGCGGTCTGTGTTGAATTTCATCAAAGGATGGAACCTGTGTAAAGTATTCAGAGTTATGCGAGGCACAAACTGTATGGCTACCTTCAACTAGTTGTAGTATGTGTGAAATAAAACATTGGACTACCACTGTTTATTCATGTCGCTTGAATACCACAATGTGCTAAACTCCGTAGCCAATGGTTCAAAAGGCTCGATGTCTAGGAAGGTCGCACCTTACAACATCTCCCAGGCAATGAAAGCGATCAGGATCAATAGACATACAAAGTGAAATTCGTACCCTTGATCCTGGGCTTCTCTGTAGTTAATTTCTAATTGGTTCACCAGGTATTTCATCCAATTCATTTCTAGGCTCTCCATGCACTTCCCTACTAGGTTGATTACAAAACCAATGACTTGGGTGGGTCAATTATTTCGTACTAAATTTCTTGCGATCAATTGACAAGAAAGGCACATTGTGCCGCTCTGGATAGAAGCTACCTTGCAACCTCGTTTTCCCTTCTCGACATCGCTGTAGGTGTCCTTGATCCTCTGTGCTAGAGCACGATCCATGGTTTTTCGGGGATAAAAATCCTATGGGTCAGCCTTGCATACTTAGCCCTGTGATCCAATTTATCAACGTCATATCCACTGTTATGCAATGGTTTAACCATAGATAACCTCCATGGTAACAATACAAAAGAAATTTGACACATGCATTCACCTCCTGGTGTCATCCAAAGTGCAGAATCTTCCTAACGTTCAACATGGTGGACTGTGTGAGGTTATGGGTCCATGACTGAGGGACGATCTTCGAATTCTTTCCCTTTGTTTTGGTCATGTACTTATGCAGGGCAAGCATGTTGTAGACCTTACTGTCAGTGAGGTTGAAGTCATTAAACTTCAACGCTGGAATATTTTCTTGGTATGCGCGAACTGTGCGTATCCCTTTCGGGAGGTACGTAGTGATCAAGGCATACTCAAAGTCTATGGGCACACTGTCTCGATGTATTATGCTGCTCAGAGGTGGTAGATAGGAGGGTAATATGATCAAAATCAACTTAGCATTTGAAAGATCATCCCTATGCTTAGTTTACTTCTCATTTGATGGCCAGGATGGTCTAGCTTGAGTAGTTGATGGAGAAGCTGGCAGTCCTCTCGTGGATGATGCTTATACACCTGTGGATAATCCTCTCTTCGACATGAATCTTTTAGTCATCAGGTCAAGGAGTACTTCTGTCACTGATTCTTTGATTGCATTGAGTTCCTCGGACATATGCGCTCAGGATTAATTAGATCGGGGTCAAATTAACTTAGACACTATAGCGAGATAGAGATCAAGAGCGCAAAAATCACTATATAAACTCGGCTTAGTCTGCGGGATCAAATTCTCAATTAGCAAAAGTGTTCTCGGTGCATGGTGCAACAGGATAAATAGGTAACTCGACAACGATTTGCTTGCAATGGGTATGAAGGCTCCATTAACCTTGTTCTGTCCATTATGGTGCAGTCCAATGGTCTGATGATGAACCATAATTGCCTTTCTGCCCATTCGGAGTGTTGATAGAACGGTTATAATGTCCCGAATGACTATATTGCTTCGCCATGGCGGAGTGCCATGTGTCGCTATTCTGATATCCCGACGAAGTTCCAATTTTGCAAATTTTCTTCCTGCGAAGTTCCCCTTGGAAATTTCTATAACTTTTCAATCTTATCCCTCTTCTTACTTAACTTCCTAGCCTTCTTTCCAGTGAGCTTCGTCTCAATATGTCTTTTTCCATTCTGATTCTTATCTTCATTTGACATAATCACTGCACGCTGTTGAGATTCTTTCCTAGGATTCAGGGGTATTACCTCTTCTTTATTTGGGGTAGGTAATTCATTCTTCTGTGATTCCTCTAATGTTCTTGCAGCTTCGACATTTGGGCCTCTAGTGTTAAATAGCTTCGATCAGTTCTCCTGTTCTTCAATCAAGTGTGCGATCCTTCTAGTCATGAAATCTTTTAACTCTTGTTTCTTCTGCTCCAAATTTTTTTCTTCCTCCTTTCATTTGGCTTGATCTCTATCAATCCAAGGTTTTCCTAGTAACATGGTAAATGGGGCGTTGTCTTCAATAAATTTAATAATCTCAAAATATTCTTCTGTCGAAGTTCCATTGGTATTCGTAGGTATCTGAGTGAGCCTTCCACACAGGTTTACCAGTTTTCCTCTGAATAATCCTACTCCTCCTAATGAAGGAATCATAGCAAGCCTCCCTATATCTTTCCAAGTTCTCTTTGTCATGATATTCACTAGTGTCTCTTCATCCAGAACATAGTCAATGTCGAAGTCTCCTATTCTTGCTTCAAGGAATTCTTTTTCTTTGAAGATCTATTATAAGATGACATGTCGGTGGTCATTCAGGGTTTCCTTCATCTATAGAAATACTTTCTTTGATTTTTTCTGGGATTATTCTATAGTCTCTAGATCTGTCTTAGGGTTTTCCTGATTCAGATTCATTATTTCAACTTTAGCAATCATTCTAGGGAAATCCAACACTTCATGGTCCATAGCTTTGCAACAAAGACAACTAGGTCTTCTTCCAGGGCATTCGTTTGCAAGATGTCTCGGTATTCTACAACTGTAACAGAGGGTTAATCCTCTCTTTCTTTTAAATGGTCACCAACTTCTCATGTACTATGCGCTACAATCATAGGAGCTAACCCGCAACAAATTATTTCTAGGATCCTGCATCCACTTGTTAGTCCAAACATTCTTTCTATGCATAGGTATAGCATATCTTTCACTATTCTTGTCAGATCTACTCATATCAAGCATTCTTTCAACTATTAGTGCCCTATTTTTTAAGCTAGGATAGAACCTATCAAATATACCTAGATCCATAATTTAGAAACAAAAAATTCCACTTATCTTAATTTTACAGAGTACAAAGCTTTCAGATCTAGAATTTTCCTACTATTCTTACCTTTATCAGAGCACATAACTTACAGATCTTACCTCTTTTCTTCAGATCTAACCTCTTTTATTTAGATTTGACCTCTTTTCTTTAGATCTGGCCTTCCTCTTGGCACAAATATTCACAGGTTAAGTAAAATACTGTGCACTAGGGCAACAGATCTACACACAGATCTTTCACAATTTCAGGACGAATCTTTGCACACAACTTCTTTTTTCTCAGTTCCCAGCAATCACATTTTTAGGTCCCGACAACAGAACCATTTTTTGGCATAGGGGCAGACCCAGGGTTCAATGCTACAACAACGCACCAACAAAACCCTAACTATCGGCCCTTTCGGCAACACCTGCGAAACAGATGAAGTCTCACCCAAGGTAGAGGCATGGGTGGTTGTCATACTTAGGTGTCTGCAACTTTAGTTGCAAAACGGATCTGTGATTATGATACTTAATAGAGCACTTAGCACCATTAGTTCCTCAATACGCCCTCAATATCTACTTCGCTGATAAAATAGAGCTTCAGAACATTCACACTGATCTAATGTATTTAAGTACTTAGCATAGGTAAATAGATCAGATCTAGTAGATTAAGCACTAAACACATTCATACAGATCAGATCTAACATTCTCACATATCATTAGCACTAAGCATAAGAAAATTTATCTAATCATCCCAAAGCACTTATAAAATAACATATAAACACATCAGAACATCACATAGAGAAGAGTAGCACAATATTTACATGGTTCACCCCCACCCTGGAGCTACATCCACCAACTCTTCTTCTTTATTAGCTTCTCAATAGGTTACATGTGCAGAGCCTTCGAATCCTTCTTCGCATAGGACAAAAGATATGCGTAGCTCGCTAGATCCTTCTTCCTTGTGTTACAACACAAAGCCTTCCACTGTCTGTTACAACCACTTGCACTTATCTCTATAAGTCTCTTATAGTCATTGTTATAACCCTAAAATGCACCATACAGGTTTACCTGGCATCAGGCCAACTCATGCCTCTTCCTAGCCAAAGCCATGCTGAGTAATTCCTCAAAAACCACTTAAAACAAGCAACCCGCGCCCTAACTGCTCATTGGGCGCGGGCATCCGCTTGCTGTCCTCTTACTGCACGCGGGTATCCGCGGGCTAGCCCAAAACATCCCGCGAGTACCTTACAACCGCACCTCTGCTACGGCCACCGAATTATAACAAGGATTTCCTATTATATCTGGCCGCCGCAGAGTCAAGTATAGGCATGGTTTTAGTTCAAGAAGATGATTCGTTTTCTGAATACGTGATCTATTACTTGAGCC
>ML777915.1:36797-79278 GCA_009831015.1 Picea engelmannii
TTCTTCTCTTGTATGCATGTGAAGAAAGAGGTTTCAGATTCGGGTAGAAGGTCAAAAGTTAAGTCTTAAGGGTCATTTTCTGCGTATAAGTTTAGAGCCCTAGCTTATTAGTCCGTAGGGTAGAAATACCCAACAACAGTCATGCACAAAGTACTTACAAAATATACTTGCACTTGACATACATTCACATCACATAGATGCACCACCACTTCTATCTAGCATAAGCATCTATTTATATATTACAAAATAGGCCTAAACATGGGTAAACCCATGGGCCGATATCCCAATCTCGTTACATAATCCCAAAAACCCAAAAAGGACCGAAAAAGGGGTCTAGATCCCGTGATCTCCGTTTCATCTTGCGCTCCTCCTTCGACAGGCTGTCAAAGTCCAAAATGGGTCAACATGACCAAGAATCTCCCAAATCTTGGTCAAGGGCCAACATATTTTATGGGTAAAATTAATTTTGTTAGAAGATTTATTCCCGATTTTGATAGAATGGTCAATCCTATACACAATATGTTAAAGAAAGATCTCTCATTTTCTTGGAATGATGACACCAAAAAATATTACGTTGAAATCAAGAAAGAAATCAGTTCTTCCCTTGTTTTGGAAAAACCAAATTTTGAAAAAGATTTCATTATCTACACTAATGCCACTAAAGAAACAATATCTACTATTCTTATTTAGAAAGATTATCAAAATAATGAGAAACCAATAGCTTACATGATCCAGAGCTTATATGAAGATGGATTTAAATACACTTTGAATGGAAAAAATGATTATTCTCTAGCTTGGTTGCAGATCTATGTCCTAGCTTGGTTGCAGACACCTGAGTGATGCAACCCCCCCTGCTTCTACCTCGAGTGAGACTTCATCTTCTTTGCAGGTGTTGTCGAAAGGGATGGTAGTCAGGGTTTTTTTGGTGCGATGTTGAAGCGTTGAACCCTGGGTGTGCCCATGTGCCAACAAATGGTTCCATTACCGGGACCTGAAACTGTGATTGCTAGGAACTGAAGAAAAGAAAAAGATCTGTGAGTAGATCTATTGCTATAGTGTGTAATATTCTACTTGAATTGTGAAGCTCAGTGCTAAGAAAGGAACTGGATCTGAAGAAAGAAGGTAATATCTTAAAGCTTTATGCTTTGGTAAAGGCAATATAAGTGGAATTTTTTGCTTTGAAAGTATGAATCTAGGTATGTTTGATAGATTTTGTACTAATATGAAAACTAGGGCACAATTAGAAGAAAGAGTTGATCTGAATAAATTTGATAGAAATAGGGAAAGATATGTTATTCCCATGCATAGAAATAATTTTTGGACTAATTTGTGGATGCAGGAACCTAGAAGGATTTTTTGTAGAATGCAGGTCCATCATTGTGATCCCAGTGTGCAGTACATGAAAGTTTGGGGATCGTTTAAAAGAAAGAGAGGATTGACACTATGTTATAATTGCAGAAGACCAGGACATCTTGCTAAAGAATGCCCTGGTATAGGCCCTCTTTGTCTTTGTTGTAAAGATATTGGTCATGAGGTTGAGGATTTCCCAAGGATGATTGCTAAAGTTGAAAATATGAACATGAGACAAGAAGATTATAAAGAAGGTCAAGAAAGTATAGATATGTTAAAGAATCATACATTAAAAGAGTTAGAGAATATGTTAAAATAGTTAAAAGAAGAAATGGATGATCACAAAGACATCAATTTACCAGAGATCCTGAAAGAAAAAACAACGGATAGAAGAATTCAACATAGACTGTGTATTGGATGAAGAAACACACATGAATATTATGCCAGAAAGCACTTGGGAAATTTTGGGAAAGCCTGCTATGATACCTTCATTGGGAAGGATAGGATTTTTTAAAGGAAAGATGAAAACCCTATGTGGAAGAGCTACTAATATACCTATGATTGCTCAGGAAACGTCAACATAAGAGGATTTTTAAGTTATTAGGTTTGTTGAGAACAATGCCCCTTTTCCACTTTTATTAGGAAGGACTTGGATTGAGAAGGATCAGATTAGAAGGAAAGCAGAGGAGGAAGCCATAAAAAAGAAAAGACAATAACTAAGGGATTTCATAGCTCTAAGAATAGATTGACTGATAGAAGAATGAGAAGTTGAGTCGAAGCAACATAATGAAAGAGAAGTAGCTATCAACTTTGAAAGAGCGCAAGAAGGATTGAAGGACCTATCCATGCAAGCAGAAAGTATGTCCACCAATGACCTAGTAAGAAAATAGGTATTATCTCAGAACCCTTTGCAAGAACATCAACATCACGAAGTCACTACGCTAAGAACATATAAGAATAAGAATGGAAATAGGAATCCAGAGACTTAGATCACAAGAAAGAAGGCAAGAAATCTCAGTAAGAAGAAAGCTAAGTTAGAAAAACTACATGAATTTCCAAAGAAGACTTCGCAGGAGGCAGGCTTGAAGAACTTGAACCTCACCAGAATAGAAGAACCACACAGAATGAGACTTCGCCACGACGAAGCTATATGACTGTTGGAGGCGCCCCGACTGTTAGAATGACGCTCCCGAACAACTAGAAACACAATTATTGCCAGAAATATCTCCATTGGACCATTGAGACCACACCAAAACAAATGGATTTGTATTGATTAAGGCATTCCTACGCATTGGAGGAACCCGTTACAATGTTTCTTATTTAACTGGTCGGACGCTGCATCGAGACCACTTTTTGCAAACCATGATATCTGAGCTAACCTTAGAGCTAACCTCGGAGACCAAAAGAACTATGCGATGCTTGTGCCACATCAGTATTTGATGAAGATGACTGGGAAGAAGCAACGCATAGTCTCCCAACCATGGATAAAGGAGCTTGCGCAATCGACAATCCTGAACGTGATGAATATCCCTCACTTTGGCCGACACCAGGAGGTTAACGCTTGCATTAAAATCCTCCTGTCATGCTATCATGAAGGATATCTGTGGCTCGACAAGCATGTCATTGTGGATCTGACACTGATCCACTTGATCACAGGACTAAGCATGTAGGGACTGGACCCTCACCAGTTCTACCTAGGGAATACCTTAGATCGCTCCCTGGCACAATGTATAAAGGAATATTATGACGATGTAGAAAAGGGAAAGGGAGGCTACAAGGTAGCCTCCATCCAGGATGGCGCAGTGCGCCTAGCTTGTCATCTCATTGCTGGTAAGCTTGTCAAAAAGAACCGTCCAACACAGGTCACTGGATTTGTAGTAGACCTCGCAGGGAAGTGCGTCGAAGGAATGCAAATGAACTGGGCGAGCTACCTCATAAACGAGTTGGAGAAGGATTACCACAAAGAGAAAGATCAGGGATATGAGTTTCATTTTAGTTGGATACTGATATTGATCACATTTTTCACTTGGAAAATGCCAGAAGGAGTGACATTCCCCAAAGTTGAGCCATCAGAGTCATTGGCCGCAAGGTTCTCCACCTTGTGGTACATGAATGATATGGAAAAGTAGTGGAAATCGAATGCGGTGTTCCATGCTTACTACCTACAACTGAAGCATGTCATTGAGACATTTCTATGAATGACCCTGAATACTTTGCATCAGTACAGGTCGCTAGCAAAGTTCTTCATAGATCGACACTTTATCTACATCATCGCGCACAAGGATGAAATAAAGGAAGAGCTACAGTCCTACTATAAGTTTATCGATGAAGACATGGAAGAGATCACTAAGGAATGGCCAATAGAGTTCCTAGTACTGGTCGAAGATGAAAAACTCTCTGACCTCGATATCGTCGAAAGCCCATTGGTCACCCGGGTCGAACATGATGGACAGAAGAAAAGGAAGAGAAAGGAGGATGTCCAGAACATAGAAAGTGATGAGGAGGACAATGCATCAGAGGAAAGTGGGCCTAAATCACCCGCATGAGGAGGAGGAGACGAAGTGAACCAAGAAAAAGGAAGGGAAGAGGGAGACAAGGAAGAAAAAGGTGAAGTGACACTACCGAAGGACCCCCCTACTGAGGCCTAAACATCGAAGAAAATGAAGGTTTCTCCATAGAAACCCTCAGCGGGAAAGAAGACCTGAGCCAATAAGCCTCAGTCGAAGAATATGATCACAGTGGACGATGCCAATCTCATCATCACAACTATGGAGGATGCTTTAGAGGATATATTGTAGAAACATGAAGCGAAGCAAGAAACACTGTATGAAAGAATAGATAAAGAGCTCAAGGACATACAACAAGCCATCTATTCGAGCCACGCAGTACCTACTATGCCTTCATCATTAGAAATTGCAGAATTGGGGGATGAGCCCACCCAATTACGAAGGCTAGTGGATGCAACTGAGGTCTGACTTCGTCGAGTCCAAGAAGAAAAGGAGAAGGCCACAGAGGCCTTGAAGAAAGAAAAGGAGGAGGTTCTAGATCAACTTCAAGTTGGGCAGAAGGAGAAAAATGAAATTCAGGATAAGTTCATGCAGAGCAATGCAAAGATGCAGGAAGAAAAAGACCAACTGATCGCAGAGCAGATTGCGATCAAAGAGGCAATGACTAAAGAACTTTGCTCTGTGATGGGCTTGCTACAGGAGGAACCAGAGTCAACTGAGATGCAAGTGGGGAAGCTCACCGAAGCCATTCAACAACTACAAGCAAGGGTAATAGAGCTAGAGATCCAAGCAGTGTCGAGCACTCCGCAAGAAGTACGCGACCAAAGGGAGGAAGATGCCGGGAATGTAGTAGAAATAATCAGAACACTCACCCTAGAGTGTAAGAAACTAAGTGATCGAAGTGAACAGAGCTATGAGCGCCTTGAAGAAGATCCAGAGATGAGAAAATTAGAAGCACAACTCTAGGAGGAGAAAAAATAGGCATCCACCATGCAAGCACAGATGAAGCTGCTTACTGCAGTTGAGAAAATGAAGCAATCATAGGAACAACACATAGTCCAACAAAATATTACTGCTATCCAGAGTAAAGTCATGAAGGTGACACAGAGACTCCAACCGGTGTAGGATGAAGCCTTCACACTTTTTGAAGAGATCGAAGGTCAAGTCTCATAGCTAGATCAACTGGTTGTGACTATGAAACAACGCCTGGAAGGGCCTATTACTGAGCAAGTGATTCAGGAGTTCACCGAGTAGGAAGCTCTGGCGAAGTAGCAAGTTGAGGCATCTCGAGCTGAGCTCAAGGCCTTTGAAGAAGTGTTGCCCAGATTTAAGTGACTCGGGATGAGTCATAGGTGAGTGTTGGGGGCTTGTTGGCCCTTGACCAAGTTTTGAGGAAACACTAGTCATGTTTGACCATTTTTGGGACTTCGACAGGCTAGTCGAAGATGGAGCGCCCAGGTGAAGCAGAGATCGCAGGATTTCATTCATTTTGCAGGCTTTTGGACCCAACAAAGGGTTGTAGGGTTTATGTAACGTGAATGGGATGTAAGCCCATGGGTTTACCCATGTTTTAGGCCCTTTTTTAATGATATAAATAAGTAGCTAAGCGATGTAAGAAGTAGTTCCTTGTGATCGTCTTAGTGCAAGAAGTTATAGACTGTGTAAGGCTTTGTGCTATCAAGGAGTTGGCTCTATGCCTTGACCTGAGTTGGCTCTGTGGATCTAATGCACGGTTCGTAGATCACCTGTCCACTGTGGAGTTGGTCTCTGTGGCTTTGTGCATAGGAACAGACGAATGTAAAGAGATCGAAGACTAATACAGAAGAATAAGAACTTGGTGGACGTAGCCCCACACTGGGGTGAACCACATATATTCTGTGTCTTGATATGCTTTGTGCGATGTTGCTTATGTTATTATTTGCTTAGTGATGTTGATGTTATGTATAATGAATGCATCTGATGGTGTAGCTTAGTGATTATTGATGAGAATGAATACTAGATTTGATCTAATTCTATCTGCTAAGTGATGGGAAGTATTGATATTTATTTTTACTGCGCTGATCCTTATTAAGGGTTTGATCTGCGATGTGAATGAGATTCAAGAACTAATGTCTATTGTTGTTTAAGTGTTCTATTAAGTGTTGTTATCACATATCTGTGTCCCATCTTGGTTGCAGACACCTGATTCTTGCAACCCCCCCTTCCTCTACCTCAGGTGAGACTTCATCTTCTTTGCAAGTGTTACCAGAAGGGCTGATACTTAGGGTTTTTTTGGTGCATTGTTGAAGCGTTGAACCCTGGGTCTGCCCCTATGAAAACATGCCTCCAAATATCTAATATTGAGTTCATCTCTTTTCCAGAGGATTGCTAACAAATAACTATTACATTGTATATACGACACGACAACCCAAAAAATATCAAAATAAATTCATGGGTCAATAGATTCAAAAATTCATGTTGGTGGACATTTTGCTGCCAAATCCACTGCCCACAAAATTTTGAGAATTGGTTATTATTGGCCTTTAGTTTCTAGAGATTCTTAAAAATTTGTACAAACTTGTATTGAATTCCAAAAGTTTGTTGGCAAGGAATTTTTTTTTCCATGACCTTACAACCAGTTTTTCCTAATTTTCCCTTTTCTAAATGGGGATTGGATTTCATTGGACCTATTAATCCTTCATCTTCCATCGATCATATTTTTATCTTAACAACAACATATTACTTTACAAATTGGATTGAAGTTGTACCTCTCAAACATGCACAAGATGAGCATGTAATTTCATATTTGGAATCTAATATATTTTCTCGTTTTGGTCTTTCGATTGAAATAATTTTTGATAATGGGCCAACATTTGTATCTGGAAAATTGACCCAATTCCTTAACAAATTTGGGATTAATCACTTCACTTCATTTACATATTATCCGCAAGGGAATGGGAAAGTTGAATCAAAAAATAAAAATATGGTCAAAATCCTTAAGAAGATCATAAATCATAAACCTCACCAGTGGCATACTTTACTTACTTATCCATTTGGGCAGATCGTACGACTACCAAAACCAGTACCAGCCATACTCATTTTTAGTTATTATATGGCCATGAAGCAATAATTCCCGTGGAACTTGAGTTAACTTCCCTAAGGTTATAATTGTAGGAAGAAGAGTTGAACTCTACAAATATCCCACAAAGGGTTCATGCCCTGTTGGCTCTAGAACAACAAAGGATATTTCATCTTGAAAATATTCAAAAAAGGCAACATTAAATTAAGAAATATTTTGATAAGAGGGAAAAATCAGCCACTTTTGCAGTCGATGAAAAAGTTTTACTTTGGGATTATGCTCATGATGACAAAGGTAAGCATACTAAGTTTCATAAATTATGTCTTGTTCCTTATATAATTGCCTCTGTGGTTGAAACTAACTCCTATTTACTAAAAGACACAGATGGACGATTGTTTTCCTACACGACTAATGGTTCACATTTGAAACAATATGTTCAACCAAGCTGATTTTTCATCATCTTTAGTGTTTCCTATACATTATTTGATTTTCTATTTTTATAGTTCTGTGTTTATTTTTATTTCAGTTTTGATTTCTCTTCTCTTTGTTTTGGTTTTGAAATTTGGGTCAAAGATGTATCAGTAAAGTTACATGTATGATCATTAGATTTAAAATTTTTCATTCATTTGTTTTGAAATAATGAAAAAAACCGAGATGAATGAATTATGTTGTGTTCACAATGCTACTTATGTAGTATTTCCAAACCTACCAGATAACCTTGCTGAGACTTGATGATTACAAATTGTTCCCATTTTCTTCTTTCCTATTATACCTTCCGTGAGTGTTTATTCAAGAGCATATCATAAAATTTTATGAAAACTCTGTTGAAATACCTAAGAGAAGAAATAATAAACAAACATATTTTCAAGTTTCAAATAAAAACCAAAATTTTGAGTTCTAGTCAATAAAAAAATTGACTTCCTTGTGGAGTTGCTAAATGTTGACTCGAAATCTCGTCACCTATTATAAAAAGTCCTGCAAATGATTGCAAGGCCTATCTATATATTATGATAGAATATTAATAGGTGGGGTCCCCTATAAGAAAACACTCAAATGATTATTTTCAAGCATTCTCCTTAGAAAAGTTGCATACTTACATGTCAATAGTATGATGATGAAGTTTCAAAGGTTATGGTTTGCCGATCTACAGTTCTTATGATGCTTGTTTAAATGATGAAATTGGTTGGTTACACTTCACTTCGGTGCATTTTATGATGATAACTTCTCTTCCTTATTTAGTAATTTGGTGGCATGGTACTTGTGAAATATACAAAATGAATGATATGCCTTACTCCTATGATTACACAGTGCTCATAAGTTCAAAACATATAAAATTTATAGTTTATATATACAAATTCAACATATATGCAATGGGGTGAAAAGATGACAATTAAAAGCATGGTTACAAACCATATACATGTGGGTAAGTTTACATTCATATTAAAAGGTCTTGTTACAAGGTCATGGTATGCACAAAAGGCTACGATATATTAATGGATTCACTTTTACAGGTTCATGTGTGTTCTGTTGGACATATTTTCATTAATGTGTTGTCATAGATGTCAACAATTGATGTCATTATAATGTGATGGTGAATTTTTATGAACAACATGCATAGGAATCTACCTAAAGATTAGGAGAGGAAATGTATTAGATTTCACAAGATCAACTCAATGTAGAAACACCATCAGGATCAAATTCCCAACATATCAATGATCTCGATCAATTAGAATCCAAGTACAAAAATGAAAATATCAGAAGGGAAAGTTCATTGCAGTGATAATAAGTTGTTATAAACAACATGCAAAGGAATATGCCAAAAAAATTAGAAGGGAAAACCATTGCAGAAACGCGATTAGGATTGAAATCCCCATAGTAAAACTACAAAAGAATCGAGGGAGAATCCTGTCCATTGATGAATATTTCAGGACAAACTAGGACCGTTAGATAAAGTCAAGTTGCTCGAAGTTTATTCGGGGAATCTCACTTTAGGAGAATTCAGAATTGGGAACGAATAACCCAAAGACCTGAAGGCCAAAATAAATATGGACCATTGATCTAGAACCGATCACAACCATTGGATCAAGAATTCAAGAGATCCCAAAACGGTCGAAATCCCGACAACTGTTGGATCGTGTTAAAATTTTCACGTAAAAAATGGATAATTAGATGAATTCAAGTTGCTCAAGGTTTATTCGGGGAATCTCACTTCAAGAGAATTGAGAATTGGGAAAGATTAACCCAAATTACTGAATTATAAAATGAATCTAGAACATTGATCTAGAATTAATCACAACCGTTGGATAAAGAATTCACGAGAATCCGAAATAGCTGAAATCCCAAAAACCATTGGATCATGTTAGGATTTTAGTGTCAAAGATGGACCGTTATATGAAGCCAATTTACTCGAGTTTTATTTGGGGAATCTCACTTCAGGAGAATTGAGAATTGGGAATGGATAACTCAAGTCCCGAAGGTCGAAATGAATCTAGACCATTGATCTAGAACTGGTCGCAGTTGTTAGATCCAGGAGGACATGTGCTACATTAGGAGATCCACGTCAGTAAGGACATGTGGCATAATCAAGTAGTGACAAGTGTCAAGGTCCATTTTTCATTTTAGGTACACGTAATTCATAAATCTAAGTGGCACGTGGCAACCACTCGACCAGTGCCAAGTCAGCAATGTCATTAGGAATTTATGTCACTCCGGGAATTTTTACTTCGGGGGAAACCAACAACTACCCGAAGCATCGAAGTCCGAAGTCAATGATAACCATTGATCTAATATCATCCATATTCTCACATAACCGTTAGATCAAAATATGATGTAAGAACTCCCATGTTGACCGCTTCAACACTAACCAAATCCGGTGGAAATTGGAACATAAATTACTCGTACCTCTGAACCCTCGAAGTCCCGGAGTAAATAGTGGCCATCCATATCAACCTTTGATTAATTCATATCCTTTGGATTAATCAGTGGAAGGATAGAGTAAGCGTAAATCACGAAGTAACGCTAATCGTTGATATAATTCGAGAGCATTCTCGACCGTTGATAAAGTACAGTGGAAGGATAGAGTAAACATAAATCATAAAGTAGCCCTAATCATTGATCTAATTCATGATCATTCTCAACCATTGATTAATTACAATGGAAGGATAGTGTAAAGCATAAATCAAGAAGTAACGCTAACCATTGATCTACTTCAGGAGCGTTCTCAACCGTTGATCAAGCATAGTGGAAGGATAGCGTAAGCGAAGGTGTTAACCAACAACAAGCGGTCACCATTGCTTTATGAATTATTTAGTAGGTTATCATTCTAGAGGAATTGAACTACTCAGAGTTCTATTAACCCGGAGTCCTAGAGTACCGAAGCTCCGAAAAAACATCTAGACCGTTGAAGTTTATGGACACACGTCAACTCAAGATTAACACTTTGGAAGATATCAATTTAGAGATAACAAGATTGGGTGAAAGAAGAGGTAGTGATTGAATTAATAAGCTTGTGGTTCTACACATATGGTCATATGAAAAACATGGTTTGAATGAAGAGCCTCTGTAGAACTTGATTTCTACAACATTTGCAGTGACAAGTTTTTATCCATAATAGAATAAAATGCAAAACAAGGGATTTGAAGTCTTTAAATCAAACTAGTAATCATAATAATAATCATAATAATAATAATAATAATAAATTATTATTATTAATTCAAATGAAGAGATGTGATGGTTCAAACAAAGGGACACAATGCATCAAACTCATACCTTTCAGGAACTATATAAACAAAGAAGTAGGGTTAACAAAAGATGTAGTTGAATTTGTTGAAGTATATATATTTATATATAATGGATTGAATGAAGGTTCATTCTATCAAGTTGGTGCCTATTTACAATATGGGTCTTGTATGAGGATTGGACTCCTCACATCTCAGTTGGATTGTTGATTAATTGGGTTGGTTTTCATTGATGTCAACTCTTGAATAAAGTCCGGTAGCGAATTCTGGTAGCACAAAGGTTCGGGTAATGGACCCAAGTTTGTTTGATGTATAATGGTATGAGTTTTGATATATTCGCAGGTAAGACTATTATATATGGATAATACATGTCATTCCAATTCCGGTGGTTTGTGGAATGTCACATAACTCCTCATGATTTGAGAGTTATGGCCTTACGAAGTTGAAGGACCCTCATATGTTTGGCTTGAAACCCCAAAAGGTCAAAGAAGTCAAAGTGTTTGCAAAGAAGAAATTATTTAAATAATAAAGTGAAGTGAAAAAGTCAAAGAGGATTATTTAAATAATAAAGTAAAGTGAAAAAGTCAAAGAGTATTATTTAAATAATAAAGTGAAGTGACAAAATCAAAGAGGATTATTTAAATAATAAAGTGAAGTGACACAATCAAGGAGGATTATTTAAATAATAAAGTAAATAGAGAACTTTCTAATTATGGAAAGTGGTTATAAGAAGGTTAACCCTAAAATGAGGAAAATGGGTTAAGTGGTCAAGTGGCTATTGGATACATGGACAAGTGGCAAATTGGGCAAAGTTGGACATAGGTGACTATGGGGACAAAGTGGCTATGTGGACAAAGTGGCCTAGAAGATGCATCTAAGGAAGCTACTTGGAGAGTATAAATAAGAAGCAATGATCTCTCCTTTCAATCACACTTGAGAATATTGAATATCTACAGGTGATTGAGGTAACCAAAGTATATCTAAGCCGAATTTTAGAGGGAAGGTGAAGTAAAGAAGGCCAAAATTCAAGGGAGGATAAATTCTTTTGATGATGCTTTCTAAGGTATGTTGTTTACGGGTCATCTCACCATTTTCACAATAACGTTTTTTCTAGAATGACTCAGATCGTGAAATTGAGAGGCCATTTAGGAAACATATCCAATTATCCATGGTACAAAATTAATCTTGTGGGTCGTTGTAGTTTTGGAGTTACACTCCATGGAAAATAGGGTTTGTGGCTAGTCCTGAAACTAGTCTAAAACATGTGTTTCGGGGGAAAATGTCATAAATTATTCATAATAGATCCAAATTAAATCAGACCAATTTTTTTGGTTAGAGTACAGTCTGTAGTATTCTGTGTAAAATTTTCAGATCCATACAACAAATATTCTATCCAGGGCACACTCTACAAGTTCGCTCTCTAGAATAAGCCAAAATTCAAAAAGGTATGCCCTTTTTGCTATAACTCCTTTTCTGAGAGGTTACAAGTAGTGACACCTAGATGAATTGCATAAAACACATTGAAGAAAATTGTGTACTATTTTCAGATCTTTATTCATTACAGGTACATAGTTATGATTATTTCAAGTTAGGGTTGTTGACTAATCCAAAACTAGTCATGTGAGACTAAAGTAAATTTTGATGAAAATGATAGTCTCTTGTTGTTAAAGTTAAGGAAGGTTTGCAGGTTGAGGTACATGTTGATGCATATTTGATGCACTTGTTTATGGTACAAGTTAATTACAAGTTATTTGGTACAGGTTGGTGCATGGTTGATGCACTTGTTTATGGTACAAGTTGATTATAGGTTGATTGGTACAGGTTTACAACATTATATCTCACAGGGATAATGTGACAATGGTTCCATCATTCTACTTATAAGTCAGGGTGGTTGGATGGGGAAAGGAAAGGTGGTTGTATCCACCTTCTAGTTGTATCCAGAGAACATAGGGGGTTGTAGCCTCCTTCTAGTTGTAGCCAAAGAATTGGAGAGTTGGAACTTCCCTCATGTTGTAGCCTGAGAAACTAGGGGGTTGGAGCCTCCTTCCAGTTACAGCTGGAAAACAAAGGAAGTTGGTTCTTCCAATGAATTTAATTCTTCAAAACATATAAGAAAAAACATTCTGTGGTTTTCTTGCACTTTGGGTTTCCACGTAAAAACAATGGTGTATTGTGTATGTGTATGATTGTTCATTTTTTCATTGTTTATTTGCTCTGCAAATATTGGATGATAATGCTACATTGATATAACACTTGCATTATATGGTTAAAAATGATTAGATTTCTCTATTACTGATTCACCCCCCCTCTCAGTAATCCAACAATT
Source organism: Picea engelmannii (assembly GCA_009831015.1). Classification (NCBI taxonomy): domain Eukaryota; kingdom Viridiplantae; phylum Streptophyta; class Pinopsida; order Pinales; family Pinaceae; genus Picea; species Picea engelmannii. The sequence goes on from ML777915.1 coordinate 49,776, forward strand.
GGTATTAGAGTAGGTTCCTTCAAAAGTCAGTTTAACCATTGAAAGGTAGATCATGGAGAGCAACAACATGTATAAAAATGGAATACTGCAGTTTGATGGACATAAATATGCATTTTGGATCATAAGGATGAAGACATATATACAAGGACAAATATTTGAAATTTGGAAATCAATTGTAGATGGATACACAACACCAGTCGTTCCGCCAACAAATGACAAAGTAGTGAAACTCGGTCAGAATAATTCTAAAGCCACAAATGCACTTCTGAATGGTCTTGGAGAATCGATGTTCACCAAATTTGCACATTGTAAACCCGCTAAAGAGATTTGGGACAAACTTCAAAATATTTATGAAGGAGATTCAAAAGTCAATTCAACAAAGCTTCAAACTTATAGAGGTCAATTCGAACAACGAAAGATGAAGGAAGATGAGAATATTGCAACTTACTTTTTACGAGTCGATGAAACAATAAATGCAGTCTTGGGATTGGGAGAAGAAATCAAAGAATTTTTAATTTTTCAAAAGGTACTAAGATATCCTCCTATGAATTTCACCTTAAGATATCAACACTAGAAGAAAGAGCAGATCTAAACTCAATAAGCATGGATGAACTACATGGAATCTTTGCAGCATATGAAATCAAAACTGAACAGGAAAATACAGATATAAAAGAAGCAACCTTCAAAGCATCCAAAAGGTCAAATAAAAAGGGAAAGAAAAAAGAAAAATAACATAACAACAACAATGATGTCTCAGAAGATGATGAAGAAGCGACCAACTTTGTCCTAATATTGAACAAGGGAACCAACAAAAGGTATAGAGGTAAGATTCCTTTGATTTGTTTTAATTGTGATGGTATTGGACATTTTTCTAACAAATTTCCTTATAACAAAAAAATAAATGTCCTCATATCAAGAAAACATATAAAGGCAAAAGAACCACAAAGAAAGTTTTCAAGAAAATATTATGCACCAAAGAAGACATCTCATTGTCAGATGAAGATGAAGTTAGTCACAGTGAGACATACAGAGTTCTATTCATGGCAATAGAAGAATCTGATAAAGAAGAATTTGAAGAAGAATATGAAGAGGCCAAATAAGAATATGAAGAGGCAAAAGTTGACTACCGAGAAGAATTGTTGTGTTCCATAGAAGTTATCAGAAGAGAAAAGAAGAAAAACAATAAACTACAAGCGGAACTAGACAAGAAAGAAGACACTCAGGAACTAGAACAAATGATCACAAATTTGAAGGTTCAAATTGAAGAATATAAAAGAATTGAAGAAGCACTCAAAGAACAACTAGAAGGAAGAGACATGATCATTGGAAATTTGGAAGCATAAATTGTCACATTAAGAAAGGATCTTCAAAAGAAAAATATGCAGAACAACTCAAAAGTTTTGAATGACATTATCAACAGTCAAAAACCTCATCATGACAAGTTTGGACTTGGATACAATCATACAGAAAAGGGATGAATATCCAAAAAAACATAACAAGAAACATATCCAAAAAGCTATGCAGAAACAATCAAAGGGGATAGGAAGGTCTACAAAGAATATTACAGGGACACTCCTCCACCAAGAAGATTCAGATTTCAGAATCAATGACCGACAAAAACATATAGGTCTCAGGACGAAGAAGGATTCATAAGAGTACCTCCTTTCAAAAGATATTCAACTCCCAGGTATCAAACTATATTTTTTAGTTTATGTTATGCATGTAATAATTTTGGACATAAAGCTGTGAATTGCCTAACAATAGGAACCAAAACAACTTTGAAAGTCATACACAAAAGGGTTATCCAAGAAGGCCTAGTGAAACATAGAGAAGAAGTTACAACAAGTTTGAATCTTTGAGCACTGAAGTGGAATGCTACAAATGTAACAACTTTGGACACATGGCCAAAGATTCTAGAATGACAGTCCCTCCTAGAGAACCGCAACAGAAAAACAACAATCACAGATAGGAACCTCAGAAAAGGACATGGATAAGAAAGCATAATGAATATAACAATGAAGATTGCACTCGCTCTACAAGCTAAGCAGAAGAAACGCGGTTGGTATGTTGACAATGGTTGTTCAAAACACATGAAAGGTGATAGAGACAAGTTTGTTACATTAAGAAAGGAAAAAGATGAATCAATCTCTTTCGAAAATGATGATTCAACTAAAATCATTGGAAAATGCATAATCATAATTGGGAACAAGAATACCAAGGCAAAAAATGTTATACTAGTAGAAGATATGAAACATAATATTCTAAGTGTGAGTCAAATGTGTGACCAAGGTCATAAATTTACTTTCGATTCACAAAAGTGTGAGGTAAGAAAATAAGGTTCAGGAAAATTGATTGCAACAACTGTGAGAACTTCAAGCAACATATATGTATTAAGTGAAATTGGAAATGAAAAGTGTTGCCTAGTAAAGGAAGATGAAATTTGGCTATGGCACATAGGAATGGGTCACATAAATTTTGATAACATTTTCAAAGTCAACAAAAGGGAAGCAGTTAGAGAAATGCCCCAGATTACGAAACCAACCAACACTTTATGCAAACATTGTCAACAAGGAAAGCAAGCAAAGACCAGGTTTAAATCAAAAGAATATTCAACGACAATACCACTAGAAATTGTGCATACTGATCTAGTTGGAACAACTATAACAAAGTGTTTAAAAGGTGAGAAATACTTTATGTTATTAGTTGATGATTATACAAGAATGAATGCATTTTTCTTTCTTAGGAATAAGTCAGAAGCTTTTGAAAACTTCAAGGTCTACAAGGAAATGGTTGAAAATGAAATGGATTCAAAAATCGAATGCTTGAGATCTGATAATGAAGGAGAGTTCACTTCAAAGGAATTTATGGACTACTGCAACAAACATAGAATACAAAGGTAATTCTTTGTTGATAGGACACCTCAACAGAATGGAGTTGTTGAAAGAAAGAACAAGATAGTACAGGAAATGGATCGAATAATGCTAATGGATTCCAAATTGACAGATATATTTTGGACACAGGAAGTGCATACAACAGTTCACATTCAAAATAGACTAATGATCAGAAAAAATACCAGCAAAAATCCCTACGAGCTATGGAAAGGAAGACCAACAAATGTGAAACACTTCAGAGTTTTTGGAAGCAAATGCTACATCAAAAGAGAATATGGCAGAATGGGAAAGTTTGACTTTCGTGTGGACAATGGAGTACTTGTTGGTTACTCAAGTACAAGGAAAGCATACATGTGTTACAACCTGATATTGAACAAAGTTGTGGAAAGCATCAATGTAACAATTGATGAAACATATAGACAAGAATTAAAGGAAGAAGAAAATAAATCAATGGAACATATTTACAAAGAATAAGTAGAAGATGAAAAAGAAGTAGAATGGGATGATGGAGAGGATCCGACAGAAGCAGAAGAGAAAGTTCAGCAAGTGCCTCCAAATACACCTAACAGATGAGTACAAAATAATCATCCTTCAGATCAGATTATCGGAAACAAAGATGCAGGAGTTGAATCGAGAATAATAATCCATTCACTAGAACAAACACACCTAGCAGTCTCATCTATGATTGAACCAAACTATTTTGAAGATGCCAACAAGGATAAATTTTGGAATAAGGCCATGGATGAAGAATTGGATCAAATAGAGAAAAATGACACTTGGGAATTGGTTCCAAGTCCAAAGGATAAGAATGTGATCGGCACAAAGTGGGTATATAGGAATAAATTGAATGAAGATGGACACGTTACAAGGAACAAATCTAGATTGGTATGTAAAGGATATGCACAGGTTAAAGGAATCGACTTTGAAGAGACATTTTCCCTAGTTTCCAGAATGGAAGCAATCCGATTTCTTTTAGCTTATGCATGCTCAAAAAATATTAAGGTGTATTAGATGGACGTAAAATCATCTTTTCTGAATGGGGAACTTGAAGAAGAAGTCTACATTGAACAACCAAAAGGATTTCAATTGTTAGAAAATGCAGATTATGTGTGTAAATTAAAGAAGGCTTTGTATGGTCTAAAACAAGCTCCTAGAGCATGGTACTCTAGACTGGATAAATATCTACAATAGGTAGGGTTCATAAAAGGAAGTGCAAACAAGAACCTCTAGATCAAGGTAACTCAATATAGTATTTTATTAATTGAAGTTGATGCTGATATTATTTTTGGAAATACCAATGACAAGTTAAGCCAGGAATTTGCAAAGGACATGCATAATGAATTTGAAATGTCATTACTTGGAGAACTATCCTTCTTTCTGGGTCTTCAGATATGTCAAAGAAACCAAGGAATTTTATTTCTCAAACCAAGTATATTAGATAAATGCTAAAGAGGTTCGGAATGGAAGATTGAAAACCAGTTATCACTCCCATGCAAATCAGTTGCAAGTTGAGAAAAGATGATGATTCAAAGTCTACAGATCATAGGCAATACAGGTCAATGATTGGTAGCCTACTAGATGTGAAAGCATCTAGACTAAATATAATGCAGGCAGTTGTACAGGTGGCACGATTTCAAGCAACACCAAAGGAATCACATGTATTAGCAGTGACGAGGATTTTCAAATATCTCAAAGGAACATAAGAGTTTTTATTATGGTATCCAAAAGGAAAGGATCTATCACTTATTGCTTACACAGATGCAGATTGGGCAGGTTGCATTGATGATCGACAAAGCACCAGTGGAGAAACATTCTACTTGGGTGAGTGTTTAGTATCATGGCTAAGCAAGAAACAATCATCAATATCTTTATCTACAACCGATGAAGAGTATATTGCAACAACATCATGTTGTACACAGGTTCTATGGATGAAACAAACTCTGAAAAATATACAGGTTGAGTATGATGAGCCCATTCCAATCTATTGTGATAATACAAGTGTCATTAGTATGTCAAAGAACTCAGTGATGCACTCCAAGAAGAAGCAAATTCCAATCAAGTATCTCTTTCTATGATAAAAGGTTGCAAAAAATAACATTAGAGTTGAATATATGGGAAAAAAAGAACAAGTGACAAACATCTTTAGAAAACTGCTTCCACAGGAATCCTTTGAGTATCTTCGCTAGAGACTCAGAGTTATTTATACTCCAAAATGAATGCTTTTGAATGCTTATCTTATATGTCTTAGATGTACACGAGGAAGCACCATAAAGAGGACGACTCAGATTGGGAGATCAAACAAGTCAGTTAGGGGGAGCACCCCCGAATGGAAAGATACCTTTGCCATTGATGACAAAGGGGATAGATTTATCAGATGCAGAGGACAAAGGCATGGTGCCAAGGGGAGAATTAGTCACAAATATGCATGCATGGTTCCAGGGGGAGAATGAGTGATATGATTTCAGTATTGCATCAGAGTGTTTCCATCAATGCCAAAGGGGAATATTTTTTATTAATTGGGTTGGTTTTCATTGGTGTCAACCCTTGAAGAAAGTCTGGTAGCGAATTCCGATAGCACAAAGGTTTGGGTAATGGACCCAAGTTTGTTTTATGTATAATGGTATGAGTTTTGATATATTTGTAGGTAAGACTATTCTATATGGATAGTACATGTCATGCCATTTCTGATGGTATGTGGAACGTCACATAACTCCTCACGGTTTGAGAGTTATGGCCTTATGAAGTTGAAGGACCCTCATATGATTGGCTTGAAACCTCAAAAGGTCAAAGAAATCAAAGTGCTTGCGAAGAAGAAATTATTTAAATAATAAAGCGAAGTGAAGAATTCAAAGAGGATTATTTAAATAATAAAGTGAAGTGACAAATTCAAAGAGGATTACTTAAATAATAAAGTAAAGTGACAAAATCAAAGAGGATTATTTAAATAATAAAGTGAAGTGACAAAGTCAAGGAGGATTATTTAAATAATAAAGTAAATAAAGAACTTTCTAATTATGGAAAGTGGTTATAAGAAGGTTAACCCTAAAATGAGGAAAATGGGTTAAGTGGTCAAGTGGCTATTGGATACATGGACACGTGGAAAATTGGACAAAGTTGGACATAGGTGACTATGTGGACAAAGTGGCTATATGGACAAAGTGGCCTAGAAAATGCTTCTAAGGAAGCTACTTGGAAAGTATAAATGAAAGACAAGTCTCTCTCATTTCAATCACACTTGAGCATATTGAATATCTACAGGTTATTGAGGTAACGAAAGGACATCTAAGTCAAATTTTAGAGGGAAGGTGAAGTAAAAAAGGCCGAAATTCAAGGGAGGATAAATTTTTTTGATGATGCTTTCTAAGGTATGTTATTTACAGGTCGTCTCACCATTTTCACAATAACCTTTTTTCTAGAATTATTCAAACCATTAAATTGAGAGGCCATTGAGGAAACATATCCAAGTAGATGTGGCACAAATTTCAACTTGTGGTTTGTTGTATTTTTGGAGTTACACTCCATGGAAAATAGGGTTTGTGGCTAGTCCTGAAACTAGTCTAAAACAAGTGTTTCGGGTAAAAATGTCATAAATTATTCATAACAGATCCAAATTTAGTAAGACCAAATGTCTTGGTTATAGTACAATCTGCAATATTCTGTGTAAAATTTCATATCCATACAAAAAATATTCCATGCGGGGCACGCTCTACAAGTTCTCTCTCTAGAATAAGCCAGAATTCAACAAGGTATGCCATTTTTGCTATAACTCCTTTTTTGAGAGGTTCCAAGTAGTGACACTTGGAGGAATTGCACAAAAGACATTGAAGAACAATGTGTACTATTTTCATATCTTTATTCATTACAAGTACATAATTATGATTATTTCAAGTTAGGGTTGTTGACTAATCCAAAACTAGTCATGTGAGAGTAAAGTAAAGTTTGATGAATATGATAGTTTCTTGTTGTTAAATTTAAGGAAGGTTTGCAGGTTGAGGTACAGGTTGGTGCATGGTTGATGCACTTGTTTATGGTACAATTTTATTATAGGTTATTTGGTACAGGTTGGTGCATGGTTGATGCACTTGTTTATGGTACAAGTTGATTACAGGTTGATTGGTACATGTTTACAACATTATATCTCATAGTGATAGTGTGGCAGTGGTTCCATCATTCTAGTTATATGTCAGGGTGGTTGGATGGGGAAAGGACAAGTGGTTGTAGCCACCTTCCGGTTGTAGCCGAAGAACATAGGGGGTTGTAGCCTCCTTCTAGTTGTAGCCAAAGAATTGGGGAGTTGGAGCTTCTCTCAGGTTGTAGCCTAAGAAAATAGGGGGTTAGAGTCTCCTTCCAGTTGCAGCTGGAAAATAAAGGAAGTTGGTGCTTCCAATGAATGTAATTATTCAAGAAATGTAAGAAAAAACATTTAGTGGTTTTCTCCCGCTTTGAGTTTCCACGTAAAAACAATGGTGTACTATGGATGTGTATTATTGTTCATTGTTTATTTACTCTGCAAATATTGGATGATAATGCTACATTGATATAAAAATTTCATTATATGGTTAAAAAGGATTAGTTTTCTCTATTACTAATACACCCCCCCTCTCAGTAATCCAACAGATTTGAGATCAACAAGCTAGGACTTGTTATGAGGGTTGGATTCCTCATTTCTCAGTTGGATCTGAGAACTACAGTTTGGGTCTTTTAACAGAGAGATGGGTCTCTCATAGTTTCTTGAAGTTGAAGATATTCAAATATTGATTTTATGTGTTCATTCAATTTAAATAAATAAATAACATATTTATTCTTTTATATATTGGTTGAGAAAATGAAATAAATATATGTTGTTCAATTAATTTATGAAAAGTGGAAAATTGTCCAAAGTTTTGTAACACTAATTCAACCCCCCTTCTCAGTGTCAAGTGTACATTTCAACAATTGGTATTAGAGTAGGTGCCTTCTACTCAGTTTAAACACTACAAGGTAGATTCTAAAGAAATTGGTGGACAAATTGCTATCTCCACAAATGAATCTCTCTTATTTGATGGAACCAATTATTCATCATGGAGGGAAAATATGAAAAGATATATGAAGTCAAGAGGATTTGGAGTTTGGGAATTGGTAGTAAGTAAACCCTCACACTTAACTACTTCAAAGAGAAAAACCAAAACTGCAAAGGAAGCAAGGAGAAACAATTTAGTAGCCTTGAAAGCAATCCAGGATGGATTGTCAGACCAAGTCAAAGAAAAGATGAGACACTACAAATTTGCTAAAGAATTATGGCTCCACCTAGAAAATAGTTATGAGAATGAAGTACAAGAAGAAGGTAAATCCTATAAAATTAAGGAACACGACTCAGATAAAGAGGATTCCTATTAGAATAAAGAACAAAACTCAAAAGAAGAGAATTCTTATCAAGATAAGGAGCAAGATAAGGAAAAGGAAAATTGCAATCAGATTGAAGAACATAATACAAAGAAATACATTTATAATTAGAATAAAATAAAGGATTTAATTCAATCCCAAATAATAAATAAAGAAGACAACTTCATCAAAGAGTTGAGGCATACCTCAGTAATCACTAAAGAAAAATTACATAATCTTAAGACTGATGTTACAATTGCAATAGAAGAGATTCATATGGAACTAGGAAATGGTATACATATTAAAGTTCATATGGAGGCTATTGACAATATTGAGTATACAACTATGTGTACTCTAGAAGAGTTGGAGAAACTTCAACAAAAATATATGTTTCTACTTCAACATTTAGATCAATCTATCCATGAAGAGTTTGAACATAGAGTTCAACTAGAAGACAAAAAAAAAGAGATCATAAGATTGAAGATTGAAGTTGATCATCTGATAAAGGAAATAGAATAATTGAAAGAACATGAGAACAAAAGACAATAAGTACTAAAAGAAACACAAGAATTAGTTAACAATCTAAAGACTCATCTTGAGGAAACTAAAGAAAGTGAATAAGACCTAAAGATCCCGTTAACTAAGAAAGACAATTCTTACCACAAGTTGGAATTGGAAATCATCAACTTCAAAAAGATAAATGAAAGTACTAATGTAGATCTAATGACTCAAATTGAAGAAGATAAGAAAAAGGAAGAAGCCCAGAAGATCCAAATAATTAAAAAGGAAGAATCATTCAAAATGTTTGAATTAGAAGCCATCAACCTCAAAAGCATTCAACTAGAATACGAGGAATAAATCAAATTATTGAAAACTAAAGTTTTTAATCTAGCAAAAGATATGGAAGAATTGAAGACATATGAAAAAATTGTTAAATGCAAATAAGTTTTGGATGAGACAGAAGAAATAGTCATCAATCTAAAAACTCAACTTGAACATGCTAAGGAAGTGGGAGAAGCCATGAAGATTCAGTTGACTAAAATGGAAGAGACATGTCACAAGTTGAAATCAGAAATGATCAACCTTAAGAAGATAAATGAATACGATAATGCAAATCTAAAGATTCAACTCAAGGAGGCCAAGAAAAATAAATAATCCCAGAGGATGCAATCATCCAAAAGGGAAGAATTATGTCACATGTTAAAATTAGAAATAGTCAATCTCAAAAAGATGAATGAAAAGACAAATAAAACTATCAATTTCTAGAATAGATTAGTTATCCTAGATAAGATTTGGAATAGTCAAATATCAGCTAACGACAAAATTGGTCTTGGATACAATAAGAAAGAAGACAATGACAAGTGGAGCACCATTTACAAACATGGGAAAGGATCATCCTTGTCAAAAGGAAACAATGCAATCACAAACCAATTACAAACCATGAACTTTGTTAAGGAAGGAAGATATAGAAGTAAAAATAAAGAAGAAAATTGAAAGACAGATCTCTCAAGCCAAAATAAATTCAAGAATAGAAACACATTCAATGGCTATTGATTTTCTTGTCATAACTTTTTCCATAAAGCAATGGACTGTAAGAAACTAGAGAAAGGATATGCAGGAAAATCCAAAAACTCAATTAGATGTTGGAGATGCAATTTTGTTGGGCACACAATTTTATTTTTCATACAATGAGATGTTATAATTGTGATAGGTTTGGGCACAAATCCCAAAGCTGCATGAGTTCAAAAAGTCAATCCTTAAATAAATCATTCAAGACAGTGAGAAAACCTAATAAAATTAGGAAGAAGAGAGGAGATGACAAATCTCCAAAAACACAATTAGAAAGAGAAGGTCCAAAAGGCATAATATCTCATAGAGAGATATGGAGAAGAAAATCTGAAGGAGAAAGCAAGAAAGATGATATTACACCTGAAAATGAAGAAATTCATAATAAGAAAACGATGGGTGAGGGTCCTAATAAAGAATGTGAAATTCAATATGAAATAGATCAAGCTCAAGAAAGGGAAGTGCCTATAGAAGAATATGGGACAATATCAAATTCTGATGATGTCATAACTTGTTAGCCAAAGAAAGAAAATACAAAAAGAATTTTAAATTGGTTTCTACAAAATCAAAGGATTATTCCAAGAGTTTTTAAAAATAAAATATGGAAAATATTGATTATCTAAAGATTAGTGGTCAAAAGAAAAATCATTGGTAGGGTTAGTTGTAGAATACAAGAAGGAGAAAATGGATAAAAAGGAGCATCACCTTAGGGGGAGTATGACCTTAGAAGGAGCAAGAAAAGATCCCTTTTTTCACTTTTGTAAAAAAGGAAGAAGGGAAAAAGTAGCAGAGAAGTTCAAGGGGTATCATTAAAAAAAGATAACAAAATTGACATTTCAATAATTGGTATTGAAACAATTGGTATCAATCCTCAATTGATATTCCTATGAAATATCAAAGAAGAATAAGAAGCATATCACAAAGAGCAGTAAAATTTGTACTCTTGTTATATTTGACAAAGGAAAGTCAGTAAAAACTCAGGGGGAGTATTTTGGTTATCAAATAAGAAAATAATTAGATTAAGGTTTGAAAGACTTTATCACTACAAATGGGTATCACTACAAGTTGGTATAAAAAATACTACTTATTTGAACACAAATATCCCAATAGAATGAGATAAGTAGTTAGTAAATTCACAGGGGAAGAAAAATAGTCAGAGCCTCACTCTTTGTCATTAATGTCAAAGGAAGAGAGAGCAGATTGACAAGGGGAGTCATTCAGTTATGGCAGGAGGAGCATGATTATAGGGGGAGTTACCCGAGTTCAGATTTTGGTCAGCAACATACAGACAAACATAGATTAACATTAGGGGGAGAAACCCTTTTCCATTGATGTCAAAGAGGGAGAGTAACTTTAGAGGAGAGAAGCGTCATCACATGGGGAGTTTGTGTATGAAGTTAGTGTGTTTCCCTCAATGACAAAGTGGGAGATTGTTGGACATATTGTCATTAATGTGTTGTCATTGATGTCAACAACCGATGTCATTATAATGTGATGATGAATTGTTAAGAAAAACATGCAAATGAATCTACCTAAAGCTCAGGAGAGGCATCATATTTGATTTCACAATATCAATGCAATGCAGAAACACCATCAAGATCAAATTCCCAATAGATCAATGATCATGGTCAGTTAGAATCCAAGTACACAACCAAAAAGATCAGAAGGGAAAGCGCATTGCAGTGATAATAAGTTGTTATGAAAAACATGCAGAGGAATCTACCAAAAATATCATAAGGGAAAGCACATTGTAGAAACACAATCAGGATTGAAATCCCCACAATAAAACTACAAAAGAATCAAGAGAGAGTCATGTCCATTGATGTAGATTTCGGGACAAACCAAGACTATCAGATAAAGTCAAGTTGCTCGAAGTTTATTTGGGGAATCTCACTTCAGGAGAATTGAGAATTGGGAGAGAATAACCCAAAGACCCAAAGGCTGAAATAAATCTAGACCATTGATCTAGAACTAATCACAGCCGTTGGATCAATAATTCATGAGATCTTGAAACAACCAAAATCCAGACAACTATTGGATCATGTTGAGATTTTCACATAAAAAATGGATCGTTAGATGAAGTCAAGTTTCTCGAGGTTTATTTGGGGAATCTCACTTCGGGAGAATTGAGAATTGGGAATGATTAACCCAAAGTCCCTAATACCGAAATGAATCTAGACCATTGTTCTAGAATTGATCACGACCATTGGATCAAGAATTCACGAGATCCCACAATAGCCGAAATCTCGACAACCTTTGGATCGTGTTAGGATTTTCGCATCAAATATGGACTGTTAGATGAATTCAAGTTGCTCAAGTTTTATTCAAGGAATCTCACTTTGGGATAATTTAGAATTGAGAATAGATAACCCAAAGTCCCGAAGGCCGAAATGAATCTAGACCATTGATCTAGAACTGATCACAACCGTTAGATCCAGGAGGAGGACATGTGTCACATCAGGAGATCCATTTCAACAAGGACACATGGTAGAATCAAATGGTGACAAGTGTCAAGGTCTAGTTGGAATTTTAGGTACATGTAAGTCACAAATCTAAGTGACATGTGGCAGCCACTCGATCAGTGCCAAGTCAACAATGACATCAATAAGTTACGTCACTCCGAGACTTTGTCCTTCGGGGGAAACCAACAACTATCCGAAGCGCCGAAGGCCGAACTCAATGATAATTGTTGATCTAAGATCATCCAAATTCTCACATAACCGTTAGATCAAAACATGACGTAAGAACTCCCATGTTGGCCACTTCGAGGCTGACCAACTCCGGTGGAAAATGGAACAAAAATTACACGGACCTTCGAACCCTCGAAGTCCCGAAGTCCCAAAGTAAATAGTGACCGTCCATATCAACCTTTGATTAAGTCATAGCCATTGGATTAAGTAGTGGAAGTATAGAGTAAGCATAAATCACGAAGTAACGCTAATCGTTTATCTAATTCGAGAGCATTCTCAACTGTTGATCAAGTACAATGGAAGGATAAACTAAACGTAAATCGTGTAGTAACGCTAATCGTTGATCTAAATCAGGATCATTCTCAACTGTTGATCAATTATAGTGGAAGGATATAGTAAAGCGTAAATCATGAAGTAACTCTAACCATTGATCTACTTCAAGAGCGTTCTCAACCGTTTATCAAGCATAGTGGAAGGACAGCGTAAGCGAAGGTGTTAATCGAAAGAAAGCGGTCACCATCACTTTATGAATTATTCAGTAGGTTATCATTCCAAAGGAATTGAAATACTCATAGTTCTAGTAACCCAGAGTCCTAGAGTACCGAAGCTACGAAATAACATCTAACCGTTGAAGTTTATGGACACACGTCAACTCAAGATTAACCTTCCAGAATATATCACTTCTGAGATAACAATATTAGGTGAAAGAAGAGGCAACACTTAAATTAATAAGCCTGTGGTTCTGTGCATATGGTCATATGAAAAAAATGGTTTGAAGGAAGTGCCTCCGTAGAACTCGATTTTTGCAACATTTGCAGTGACATGTTTTTAGCGAGAACATAATAAAATGCAAAACAAGGGATTTGAAGTCTTTAAATCAAACTAGTAATAATAATAATAATAATATAAATTATTATTATTAATTCAAATGAAGAGGTGTGATGGTTCAAACAAAGGGACATAATGCTTCAAACTCATACTTGTTAGGAGACTATATAAACAAAGAAGTAGGGTGAAAAAAAGATGTAGTTGAATTCGTTGAAGTATATATATTTATATATAATGGATTGAATGAAGGTTCATTCTATCAAGTTGGTGCTTGTTTACAAGTTGGATCTTGTATGAGGATTGGATTCCTCACATCTCAGTTGGATATGAGATCAACAAGCTGGGACTTGTTATGAGGGTTGGATTCCCCATTTCTCAGTTGGGTTTGAGAACTACAAGTTGGGTCTTGTAATAGAGAGATGGGTCTCTCATAGTTGCTTGAAGTTGAAGATATTAAAAGATTGATCTTATGTATTCATTCGAGTTAAATAAATAAATAAAATATTTATTCTTTTATATATTGGTTGAGAAAATGAAATAAAGGGCGTCATCTAGAACTATGTTTTTACTATTAACTTCGAAGTTCTTGTGTTAACTTTGGCCTTATGAGTTATGTTATGAGGTAGGTATTATCTCTTGATAGAGAGACAGACAACACAGATGCATGGATCCGTACCTTTAGTAGCAACTATAGGAGATACGAAAGCTGGTTGGATTTCTTAGTGAATAAAACCTTACAAAAGCACCTACCCCGAATAAATACTACTCTTCGAGATACGAAAGCTGGATTGCTTTTGTCTTTTCCTATTATATATTCGTTGGCCTTGTACTCACTTGCGTATTAATCATCCTTTGCAACTGGGATGATTAATAAATGGTTTCTCTCTAGATGCATGGGTAAAGTTGGACACCGGTTTCCGCTTGGTTGGCGATAGATTCGCTATTTCAGAATATCTCGAATTGAATGCTGAAAATGTTGTTCTTCCAGTCATTCATTATATATGTAATTATGGTTGTTAAGCAAATATTTTGTTTCTTGCTCGTTGAGATAGAAGATTAAGAATCTCCTTTGGGTTGCCCCTTTGGGAGAAAGGGTGGACAAAAGAGAAGACGAAGACGAAGACGGGGCGGTATAATAAGTCTCGAAAGAGACGCTCCTATATGTTATTCAATTAATTTATGAAAAGTGGAAAATTGTCCAAAGTTTTGTGGCAATGTTTAACTGCCCACCCCCCCCACCTCCCTCAGTGTCAAGTGGAAATTTCAACATGTTCCATGTTGAAATTATGGTCATGAACAAAAGCTTATGTTTGAGTTGAAATGCCATAAGCAGTAAGTTCATGGGAAACAATGTTTGAAACATAAATTGCTAGATAACATTGATATATGCTATCAGTTTTAAATGTGCACAAGATTTGAGTGGCATGTAATATGTTGTTGGTTGTAAGTGTTGGCCTGCTTAAATAAGTATACAGGTCGATTCAATTTATGGTCATTGAATGACATATATCTAGGATAGACATATTACATGGTATTTTGTTATTTGGTGATGTGACTTCGTAGTGATACGCATGGTATAATATTATTGTTATATTGAGTTAGAATACACATAGGCTACGATAAAGGATATGGACGTGATGGGATGGAGATGCGTTTATTTTGATTCGACATTGGATTTAATTCCGAGTTGGCCCATGCCTTACCATCTTTTCAAGAGTTAGGGTTATGCCCATTTGCATTGCTTAGTCTGTGGAAAAGAGATCCTCCTGAAGAACAAACCCATTTGATTGTTGTGGAAACTGTCTTGGTACTCGTATAAATTTTCCATTAGACAAGGTAAGTGCATCAAATATTCAACATATATTGCATGAAACTTGTTTACAAATGAATTAGTTTTTGGCTCTATTTGATTCGTCGTGAGTTGAAAAGTCTCTCTTTCCTTATCTTTCATTCCTGAGAAAAATTGGTGGTTGCTGGTGATTTTTTTTTGGCTGTTATCATACTCTCATTTTCCATCCTGTATGAATCATACATGTTAGCAAAGTTTGTAAAATGCAAGAATAATGAAAAATGAGTTGAGCTCACCTCTGCTATTTGCATGCAAGAAAATGAGGATTTCAAACCCAACTAAGTTTCTATTAACTTTATGAACTTTGTGGTTAATGGAAAGGCCCATTAATGTTTATTACACAAGTTGACAGGGTTCAAACCCGAATTCATGGAATAGATTTTATTTGAAACTTAGTTCATGTGAGATCTGGTTGTATTCATTTTCTTTGGCTTGTATTTGGTTCTAGTTTTACCTGGATTATAATTTTTCAACCCATGTTCAAACCTGGGTAAATATTGGTTATTAAAAAGGGAAAATGGGTCAAACCCATATTTGAAATTGATTTCTAGCAAGTTTGAATCCGAATATACACATGCATATCAGTTGATTATTTGTGTTGAGACTTATCTTTTGCTATGAAGTATAAGGTTTTTTGTTGTTGCATCCCGCCTTGTTTCTTTGATTGAAACAATTTTATTCAAGGCAAAGCCTTTGGTTATGTACGCATTCGACTCTGGTTGAGTAGACTCGAACCCAAACTCTTTCTATTGTGAGTATATTCAGTTTAGGTTCCAAAAATTGAGTTCTCTCCATACTATTAGACTTTAATCTTATTGATATTTGAACTGAATATATGCCATATTATGCCTCAACAATAAAGAGTGTTGACTATATTCTATGTCACAAATGGTATATACCTATTACATTTGATTGGTTTATTGCGCATAGACTCATGCTGATTTAATCTATGGTTGTGATTGGATGGTATTAATGAGTTGAAATTGGTTGAAGTCATAAGTTATTTAAAGTTTATTTACCAATCAGAAGGGTAATTATATGATGGAATTTAAAAAAAATAATGGTCTAGTTTTTAAAAAGGTTGTTATATGGATTTTTCATTCCCCTCATGTATTTCATTTTCCATAAGTTAATGTCCCTTAATCCCACTCATAAAAAATCCGTTTTACATGTTTATCTCGCCTATCGATATAACTAAGATGAAATGTGATATATGTGACCTATAGTTTTGAATGACCAAAAATGGTTTGCAAAACATGATAAACAAAGCATGGTATCTATTTATAGCATGCACAAATATGGTTTGAAAATGATTTGAGGATTGATTGCTTTTACATTGAAGATGTACAAGCGTGGCTGGGAGAGTTAAGATATTGAACAGTGTTTGTCATACATTCCTATCATATTATCATTTTTCGTAAATTACACTCCTTTATCATATATCCCTGTCATATAGATATCCTTTCTCATACACTTCCCTGTTCATATTTTAAGAGAAAAAAATGCCTATACATATGTAGAGGAATTTTTAGTTCATATTTCAAATGAAAGAAAATTAAAAGTTGGATGTTCAATGAGTTGAACTTTCTTCTTTTCATTTCACTTATCCCATTCATCTTCCCCTTTTATGCTTGATGGTTATGTTTCTCACAGCCATAGTTGAATCATGTTTAACAAATTGTAATTGATGTTCGTTGTTACTAAATTATATTTTACTTTAAGAATTATTGTACTAATAAAATGATGGTGGCATATAGATGATTTTTTTCAACAAAGATAGTAGCAGAGGTGGAAACAAAGGAAATAAGGGAGATAGAGGAAGAAGAGGGAGAATGCCTAAAGTATCATGGCAACCTGGGAGGCATAAGAAGATGCGGTTTTCGACATATTTCGACATTGATTCTAAATAATTTTATCATCTCATTCAAACATGTCACTTGAACCTTGGAGAGGACCCTGCTTTTCCCCAACCTCCAACTCCTCCCAATGTTATCTTGCAACCACATCCTAATATTTTGCATGACCCTATGCCCTCTATTCATCTGGGAAATGATGGATTGGGCAATACAACTGTGAATCCTCCCTCCAGTATTTCCTAATGGCCAAATGATGTCCCTATTGTTCCTTCATCTCCTATTCTTACACCACCACCTATTGTTTCAGCTAGTTCTATGGCTCACTCACTTCCTACAAAAGATCACAATGTACCCCCTCATGATTCCCAATTGGATAGAGGCAAGAAACAAGTCACCTATCATAGCACTGGAAAATCCTCTTCATCCGCCCACCCCAAAATGAAATCAGCAAAAGAGAACAATAGAAAGAGATAAATCAGTTTGAGTGACATGCATCCAGAAATAGACAAGCTTGAGGAGAAGAAGTCTCAATATGAAGACTTTATAAAAGAAAGGGAAGAATTCTTTAAAAACAAATTCCCTGGATCATTTTAATTTTTTCTTAAGACAATGACTTTGACTTTGATATTATTTTTGGACAAACAATAGATCGATGATATTTGTTTTGAAAACTCAAAATATCATGTTTTTTTTGGAGATACAAGTAGATGCTGATTTGATATTTTGGATTAGTGTTTTATGCTTCATAATGCTGATTTTTATATTGCTAAATGATTGTGGATTTGTAAGGAGTATTTGAAATGTTGAAAATAAAAGAAATAAAGACATAATAGGGTCCCCACCTATTATTTATTATTTATTATTATTGTTTACCCTTATCATAAATACAATTGTCCTATCTTGACTAAAGTATTTAAGTTTAGTAACAAAAGGTAGTTGAACCACTTGAACTACTTTTTGAAGAATAAAAGGAAGAGAGCAAGGACACAGATATATATATATATATATATATGAGAAAATACAAAGAGATACTTATGATAAGGTTTTCTCTTGCCTCAAGTAATAATTCCTATTCATTCATTCATTTCCGAGTTTCTTGAGAGCTAAGTCCTTTTGTTGATAGAACAATTACTCTAAAGGTGGAAAAAAGAAATGATTGGGAAGCATAGACTTTTGACATGCTCCAAAGATCATTCATGTATCTTGATAGTATGTTCAGACTTAATTATAATTTTTAAATTCAGTTTCAATGTTGATTAATGCTATTTTGTAGAGTCAAGGCTATGATGCGCTTGTAGATTGGATTGATCCAGTTGATTTTTAGTCTTGGTGTTTTTCTTTGAGACATCATTTGTCTTTGTATGATTCAAAATTACATCTTAGACTTCTAAGTCCAACTCTGGTCCAAACCCTCGTAGGGGTTTGTAGAGAGAAACTTGGCTGTAACTCATAAAATATATCAATAAAATAATTTTATGATTTATTATCAATTTCAGACTTGTTGTGTATTGAAATTTCAGATGTGTTTTATCTTGTATTTATTCATTTAACTCTTATAAAATTTATTTACAATTACTTGTTCTATTTTTAAATTTATTTTACAACAAAACACACAAATTTGATAATAGCATCAGGTCCAAGAACTTATTTCTTGACGGTTGGTTGATATTTTTGAACAGGATATAGGCTCGAGGTGATAATCCTACCTATCTCACCTAGACTAGTGAGATTCGAAAATGCTTGAGTGAGGATAAATCCATTCTGTGCCTCAACACTACCCATGCCTCTAGGCATTCGAGCTGACCATTTCACATGGAAAGTATCATACTACCATTAGTCATTGACATTGTGATTCTTGACCTTTGTTGATCACTAATACTCATCTTCTTGTCCACATCAATCTCTGATGGAATGCACCTCACAATCATGCATAGAGAATTTGAGACATAGAATCATATTTTTTGGTGGATGAAATCTTTGTTGTCACTTATGCATTGCTTCCCAACCGACTTGGACATAATTATCCTAGGGTCATGGTGGAAGTAGTGACACTATTACATGATCATGATGATTAGTTCATGCATAAGAATTATCTCTCAATTATGACATTTGTCTCTAAATTCTCATGTTGAAATTTACAAACACACTTAACAAACAATGAAGCTCTCTTTAAACTAGTAGGCACTATTGGTGTAATAACAAAGTGAGCTCAGGAACAAATCATGGAAAATAATTTTATATCATTGCCACTCTACCAAGGGGAGTGGTTCTCAACTTTGATCCATATTTTTTCAACACCATATTTGTTGACTCCAGGTTCCTTAAAACAATCACCTGCAAAATTTTGTGCAACTAAGAGAAATCACCTATTGAGTTCCATCCAACAATTAATATATAAAGTTTTGAATTTGGTAGATATCCAAGGTCTCAACACTAACTTTGTCATGATGCGATCCTTTTCACTTAAATTTCTAACACACCACAAGGAAAATATAATGTTGATTGGAGCTTCAATGATGAAACAATGTTTAAGGGTTAGATAGAGTTGAACATTGATTCATGCACATGTTCTTAGCTTTGACTTAGCCATGTGCTAGATCCTTGGGGATTTTTAGTCATCACATATTTCTTTTTATCACTTAAATCCAACAATCAATGAGGCTATCTAGAGAGTGCTCTTTTATTAGAGATTAGATCTAACAATGATATGCTTTAGTTGATTGAGGATCCTTACAAGGAAAATTGTTGACTTTGGGTGCATGCCTAATAAAAAATTAAGCCTTATATGTTTTTTTACAAAAAACCAAAGTTATTTTTTTTCAACTTAGATCATTATTACATAGTTATTGGCTAGAGGAATATCAAAGCACTACACATGAGGAAGGGTGATTAATGGTTTTTGGAATAGCTCCATGGATGGCTTATTTTATTGATAATAGGAAATATCCATTTACTCCATGTGATCCTAGTATATTATAGTTTTGGGACTACAAGTCCCAACCCTATCAATATCTGAATAAATTATTGGTGAAGACCTTGAGCTAGGTGGATATATGGGGTTGGTGGTCAAGTTGGTGAGCATGATAGACATATTGTAACATGCAATTAGGGATTTTGGATATCAAATTTAGGAAGAAAATTTTGGAGGTTCATGGATAATGTACTTGGTCTAACCAACGACATGGTTATGTTGGAGTTAATCAAGCACATTTGTATAGGTTCTAAACAAACTTGCACATGGCCACCTCTACTACCATTTTCTTTGCATCCACCTTTCCCCATAGGTTGCATATTCTTTTCCTTATAAGATTAAATAATTTTTAGAGTTTTAGGAATGTAGTCAAACAATTTCACAGGAATGGAATGCCATACCTAGGTTGTAGGGAACTCCAGATAGATTTTTGGTGGGAAGTTGATCATAGGAAAATCATGTTTTTCAATGGTTGCAAGTGAATAAATGCACAAATTTGTAGATATAAGAATTATCAATGCAAACACATAATTTATGAGCTAAAGGAATTAGAAGAATATTATTTAATCCTACAAAACAAACTTGTGTTGGGAAGTTAAACATAAACTTTGTGGTTTTGAGAATCTAGAGCCAATGAGGCTAATATCAAGACATATATCAATTGTGATTTAAGGAGGAATACAATTATATGAAAGCGTACTTTACTGAATGAAATGGAAACTTTCCTTTGAAATAATTCTTATAGTTAAAGACCCAAATAGATTTTTTGATTGATGATTAAGATACAATATAAGACATACATTGTGCACATTTTCAAGCTCTTTTTCTTGTAGTAGTTTTGATGTTGATTACAATGTTGTTTCAATGGATACAAAGGAAGATAGTTATGATTTCTTTGTTGAGGAAAATGTCTTTCTATGTGAATAGTGGTGATAAATGAGCTGATTTTCGGGTTCATTTGAAGTTTTAATGATGGTCATTTGTAGGGTAGTCCAGCTTCACTTTGATTCTATCTCTACTCAATATCATGAATTTTAGTGTTTGGTCATGCTAGTTTTCAACTGGATGTATCGACCAATAATTTAGAATCCTCATGTGTTACTGGATGATTGAAAAAAATCCAGCAACATTTTTCTTGTCATTACACAGTTGGAAATAAAATCGACTCTATTTAAACTACCGATTAATTATTTACAACTAAACAAATTCAAAAAAAGAGAGAGCAATGTTTAGGTTGCCATTTCTATTTTCAACCATATATTGATTGATAGTTTGCAATCCTCCATTCATTACCGAAGGGTTGAAAAAAATATAACATAGTTTCTACTTGTCGATACATGGTTGGAAATGAAATAGCCAATATAAATGCTACCAATTGATAAAATTTAAACAAAAAATTAAAATTATGATAGCACAATTACTGCTAATTGATAAAATTTAAATAAAATAATTAAAATTTATTGTATAAATTTTATAATTTATTTAAATAAATAAATAAAAACCACCTACCACTTTGGATATTCCACAGTGAAAGGGGTTTGGTTATTTTCAATGCTATATTGAGGTCCTAGAGCAAAGGCTAGCTCGATGTTTGAAGCTGGGTTGAGCTATTTTGGTCATGGTTTCCATTGAAATGAAACAATGCCTTCACAACCTATTTTATTTTGTTTTATAAAAAAGTGGGATCTTGATAGATATTTTGACCTTGATCAAGGTCTAAACCTTGACTGAGGTCCTAACACTTGATCAATGTATAGAAATCGATCAAGGTTTTACTTAACTCCCATTACGACCTTGATTGAGGATCTATTGGTTTCCAAAAATGTCCTCGACTATGGGATCATTTAAGCACTCAATTAAGGTATTAAAATATCAGTCAAGGGATTTAAAAATTCCTTGATTAAGGGTTTGCATAGACTATTTTCATGTGCTACCTTGCCAAAAAGTGTGACAAAGCTTCACAGATTCTCCCACTTCCTTTGATTTCTTCTATTTCCACTTTCTTTCTTATGAAGATTCTCTTCCAAAATACCGAGTGACAACTCATCTAACCTTCTTCCTTATGTCATATTAGTGGTGTAATGGTCACAATGCATGCACTCAATCAACAACTGATTGAGCATGCGATCCAA
Source organism: Picea engelmannii (assembly GCA_009831015.1). NCBI lineage: Eukaryota > Viridiplantae > Streptophyta > Pinopsida > Pinales > Pinaceae > Picea > Picea engelmannii. Next base: position 71,920 of record ML777915.1, read on the forward strand.
AATAAATTTATTTGGTTTTGTTGTTTAAAGTACACAACCTAAGTCTTCATGTTTTCATAATGGAAAACTCTTCATACTTTAGTGGAAGTTCACCACTTCAATATTTTAATGTTTATTTCCTTCATTTGTTTGTTCTTAGGTCCTATGGGTTCAAGCATAGCTCACCCTCTTCATCCCTCATATTCCTAACTAACAAGTTAATTAAACTCATTTCTATAACAATGAGGATGCTAATTTACTTGTACACTTAATATATCAAACCAGGGCTATGTAATCTTGCGAGATGTCATACACTGTTTGTGTAGGATAAAAATATTATATTTTCATTTGATTCCTAAATGTTGGAACTTAAAAAAATTTAATTCTAAATTCAAACTCTATTTAATTTCTGTTTGTGGAGAAATCAAAACATTCACACACTTACATGAAATACATTATTCTATTCTTTATGTTCTAATCTACAAAAATCATGAACGTTAGATTAAAAGACAAAAATGTTAATTGCAATCAATCGTCAATCATACATCTTATGTGTTCAAGATTAAACAATAAAGACATGGAACCAATTAGGCTACCAGATCTTATAACATGTAATAAATGGAATCAAAATTTCTAACTACAAATTAATAAAGCAAGAAAGTTGATTTACACAAGCACCTTCACACCTACAAAGTAGGCGCTATCTCTGTGGAACGAAGATATGAATTAGAGTCACAGGGACAAGAAATTCGATAGAAATTTTGTGTTTCAATAAAGAATAGTTTTAACACATCAAAACTGACTTTCCCTATTTTCCCCTTCATCCTCGATTACAAATGAATATCCCTTTTTATAATTGTCAATTACAAAATAGAATATTAATGAACATGATTTCTAATCAAAGTTTATGAAAAAAATTACCTCGAGCCTTAATTCTAGGACACGGGTATCAAAAGACTGTAAAAATGTATTTAAAGCAAAATAAAATGATAGATTTGCAAGAAAAAATGGTGGTCAAAAGATGTTAAAAACATAGTTCATCATCTCCCCACATTTCAAAGTGTTGCCTGTCCTTATGCAACTTAATCATCTAAATTAGAACTCGAGGAAACATGACAAGAGTATTTTTCATGAATATTGCTAAAATTGTAAGAACCATGACTTATTTCCCCTATCTTAGAATAACCTCTTCTTTTGACAATGGTTTCCCAAAACGATTCCACCTCCAAAGGATCCCAAAGAAAAAAATATATGTAGTGTGGTGATAGATACTAGATTAAAGGAAAATGAAACTACAAATCAATCCATTGAGTCCCACATTATCTTAGGGAAGCTATGTAGCAGTCACATATAAGTAAGGGAAAGTTAAAAATTAGGATAACCTAGAGGCTCCCATTTCTTTTATTATGTATGCATGCAATCCCATATTCATTGGGAAGCTAGTAAAGAATCCACCTGAATACGAGTTATTTTGTCAGCATATGTAGAAAGAGTATCATGTTGAGTTTGTCGGATACTAGGAATAAATAAAACTTGTTTCAACAAACTTTCATGCTCCTAAAGTACTCTGAGTGGGGTAAAAGACTAGCCTCTCACCCATAGGTTCATCTGTGCTTCATCATAATAAATATGTGAAATAACATTGCTCCAATGCAATTGATGATTGAAAGAGGAAGCAAAATATCTTAGTTGGATGTCCCCCACAAAAGGGTTTGGATTCCATCTTCTATCATGATTAAGGAGGAAATCACGTTGGTAGAGTTCACACATGAGGTTATGATCTTCCCCACTTCTATTAATATATGCATCCATGAATTATGCAGGTTTTAAAATGTGAGGATTCCTACTGGAAACCATACCTAATTTGAAAGGATATCATTTTTTCCTTAAAGAAAAAACATATACTAGATATGGTATTATACAGGCCAGGGCTGCTTGAGTGAAAGTGTACAATTGTTTCTTTTATTCTTATAGATTTTGTACCAATTTTTTATTTTTTTGGTTTTCTTTATGCTCAACCCATAAGACTTGTCGTTTTTATTTGGTTTCCATATATAATGTGGCCCAATGTTCTCTCATATTGTGGATGGTTTTCTAATGCTCTTGTAATGAAATCATGCTTGAGTGAAAATATTCAACAATATTTTCCCATTTAGCCACCTCAATTTGCAATATAGTCAGCCTTTCATTGTCATGAGAAACCCTCACATTCCCTAAGGTTTCTATAGTTGGGATGTATACTAGAAATACTTCCATTTGCAATTTATTACCCCTGGGTCTATCATTCCCTTCCATAGCTAGTTTTGTATGATTCGTGGATTCTATATGTAAACTTGCAAGAGTTGTAGCAATCTTGTTCTCTAAAGAGTCATTGAGATCCAACAGTTCAATAGTAGGGTCAACTATAGGTATATTAGGAGTAACATGCTTTGTGTCTTTGATCAAATCATGATAAACACCACCTTCACATAGAGTGAAAGGTGGATTATCAATTTCTTCAATTTCTTCTACCAAAATTTTCAATCTAGACCTATATTAATTTTTCATTAAATTTTCCTTAATAAAAATAATTTCCAAAGCTTTGATACAGTAAAAACAAGGTTTTGTAGCCTGAAAGAAACGACATGATTTGAAATGTTGGAAAGTTGGTGGTTGTATGAATATCACACAAAGTGTGATAATTATGGATCATGATGATATGGCACGAAATAAATATATGAAGCGATGTGGCACCACTATGTCAAAAGATTTGAAGAGGGAAACGTACAACAAAAGCATGAAATAGGTGTAATGAGATGTGACATGATATTAACTAGGCATTAAATACTAGCTGGAAAATTCATTTTAACAAGGAAGAAAAAACAATGTCAAGGAATATGTCGTCAATAACCCAAAAACAAGATTTGAATATGAGAATTGTGAAAGAGGGATTCATACCTGTACATACCATGTGCACAAATCAATATTTATGGAAATTAGTAACTGGAATAAATCTTTCCAAATAAATCTTTCCAAATGATGAAAAGTTGATCATGGATATGGATCAAGTCATAGCATTCTAGTGTATATATGGAAAGAATCCATAACAAAATGATGAAAAGTTGATCATGGATATGGATCAAGTCATAGCATTCTAGTGGATATATGGAAAAAATCCACAACATAAAGACTTCTAAATATTTCGTAAATTAATGGATATGTATAAGAAAGATTCCATAGAGGAATCTTGGAGGAAAGTGCTGAGAATATACATATGCTATGTAACGACCAAACACATAGACATTTCCTAAAAATATATCTGTAGAAAATAGAATTGGGATCAATATCTGCCATAATGTGACTAGGACAACAATGAACTGTAGCAAAAACATATTTGGTTCATTCTTTAAGCCTCAAACACCTAGATTTAAGTTGTAACAAACAAAAAATATTAATAATGATGGGATTTGTTGTATATGTCCATTCTTCATTATTTTTATCTTTTTTTTAATCAAACATTGTCTGCCAATAAGCTGGTTTTCAGATAAATCTTGTCTAATTGCACTCTTGTCGAAATTTTCACAATTATATTTTTATTTTAAACCAAGTGATGCCAACCAAAAAATAGTTTTTAGGTATCACAAGTTCCAGTAATGTTTGAAAACATGTTTTCACTACTAGGCTTTAATTATTATTATTATTATTATTATTTTAGAGCAAGCAAAGAAATCAAGAAGGCATATATGTCGATGGCATGGCCATGCCACTTACAACCTCCAATTATGACTGCTTGATCAAGTCTTTGATAAACTCATCTTTGGCGAGTTGTTTCCAATATAACCTCAATCGATGGCCATTATCCATGAGTGGGGTTTTCTTTTCTCAATAGTACGAAGCATAATAGAACCATTATAAAAAAATATGCCCACCTGATAAGGTCCAAGCCATTTGGTACGAAACTTACCTTTTAATGTCTTGAATCTTGAATCAAATAGAAAGGCCCAATATCCTTCTTTGAATTTCTTCTCTTTGATGAAATTGTCATGCCACTTGGCCCTTTGTTGTTATACAATAGAGTTTTGGTGCAAATCATCCCGAAGAATCTCATCAAACTGATTAATCTATTCCAAGTAATGTTTTTTCGATTCTTAAATATCCATTCCTACATGCACTACAATCCTTAATTTTTTAATCTCAAATTCAATAGGCATGGCTACATGCTTCCCATTTACAAATTCATAGGGAACGAAGCCTATTATTTCTCCATGTGGTGCGATAGGCCCAAAGATCTTATGGAATCCTACTAGCTCAATCCTGATGGTGGATATGCATGATCTTAGTCAAGATGGTCTCCAGATCTTTGTTGGTGAATTCAACCTGCCCATTGGCCTATGGATGGTATGGTGTGGAAGTTATATGCCTGATATGTTAATGTTTGGTAACATATTGGATGATATTGGATGTGGAGTGTGTACCTTGATCTATGGAAATTTCATGTGGAACTCCAAATTGAAAAAAATATATCTTCATATAAGAAATCAACTACAATTTTCTTTGTTTCCTTTGAAAGAGACTGGGCCTCAAACCACTTAGTCACATCATCAATACATACCAAGATATATACCTTTTTCTATGATGGTGGGATGATTGTAAAAAAAAAAGTCTAGAGTCCATTTTTCAAAACGATCCACCAAAATATGGGGTTGTAGGGGCATCTCATCCGATTGAACTGGTCATCCCATTCTTTGACAAATGCCACAACTTTTGACATAAAATTTGGCATCCCAAAAGATGGTAGGAAAATGGTATCACAAGTGCAACACTTTTTCGGTAGTCTTCTTGTCAAGAAAGTTCCCCCACAAGGATCATCATGACATTATTTAAGGATGTCACATACCTCATATTCATGAACACGACATCGGATAAAAAGATATGGTCATGTACGAAAGAGTTGGACTTGAACCCATGAGTACATGGTACTCTGTCTATAAACTCTTTGTCACTCTTTCAATGAGAGATGCTATGGAAGCTTTGCTGCAGCCAAATAATTAGGAACATCTACAAACATGGTGTGTTAAGAGGTAATGCGAATAATTTTTCATCGGGAAAAACATCCTCAACATGAATAATATTGCTCTCATTGCTAAGCTTGGAGATAAAATAAAAAGAAACATTTTCTTTCCTAGGTTTATCCAACATAGTGATGTCAAACTCTTGTAGCAATAGTAACCATCTAGTCACTCTACCATTGGTAATAGGTTTATTAATATGATAATGAATGGTAGAATGACCAATATGCACAAAGATAGGATAGCCAGTTATATAATGATGAAACTTGTTCATAACATGAACAACTACAAGAAACTCTTTTTTAGTTATCACATAGTTTGATTATGTAGTAGTAAGATTCTTGATAATAAATTAGATAGCATAAGGTCAATGTTCTTATTTTTGTCCAAGTACTACCTTGATAGTTGTATCCAAAGCATCTATGGAGATGTGAAAAGGCAAGAACCAATTTGGTCCCCTTAACACTGGTGCCACTGACAGTTTCTACTTCAAGGATTCAAAAGCAATCTGACATTGATTAGTCCATAAAAATTCTATATCATTTGAAAGCAATGTGAATAAGGGTGATGCAATCTTAGTAAAATTTTCAATGAAATGGTGACAATATCATACATGCCTTAAGAAATTACACATATCTTTCTGAGTTATTGGAATTGAGAGTTTTGAAATTACCTCTATCTTATCTAGGTCTAACTTAATTCGTATAGGAGCTATATGATGGCCAAGAACAATTCCTTCTATTAACAACATATGACATTTCTCATGAATAAGAGAAAGATTTGTTTCTTGACATTTTGTAAAAACATTCCCAAGGTTATCCATTGCTTCTTCAAGAGTATTTCTATATACAGTGAAATCATTCATGTAAACCTCAACACAATCATGGATCAAAACAAAAAAGATACCAAAGATAGCATTTTGGAAGGTAGCAATGGCATTGCACAATCCAAAATGCAGTACTTGGTAAGCATATGTTCCCCATGGTTAGGTGAAAGTGATCTTGTCCTAGTCTTATGGAGCAATCTAATTCTGATTGAAATCATTAAACCCATAAAGAAAAGACTTTTGTTTTACTTGTCAATATATCTAGAGCTTGCTGAAGGAAAGGAAGAGGAAAACATGGTCCTTTAAAGTGGCTTTATTCAACTCTTTTTCTTTGATACAATCACTAGTGGTGAAACCCATTGATTCTCAAAGACTTGATAAATGAAATTTACATTAAGTAATTTCTACAATTCTTCTTTTATGGTTTCTCTCGAAGTAGGGTTCATTCAATTTCTACAATTCTTCTTTTACTGTGTCTCTCAAAGTAGGGTTCATTCATCTCCGGGGTTAGCAACTGGGTTGAAAATCATGCTTGATATAGATGTGATACATATAAAAATTAGGATGAATCCCTTGTTGTAATTGTATTCTATTTTCAATTAATTATTTAACTAAATTGTTAATATTTTAAAAGAAATTAGTTAAATTTTTGTTTTTATAAGAAATTTCAATAAATGAGATAAAAGGGGCCAAATTGAGTTTGGAGATCTCTCTGACCAATCACAGGATGACAAGTGTCTTAATATTTCAAATAAATCAAGTGTGCGGGTTTAAAATTTGTAAGTAGTGGCTTGTAGCGAAAGTGATAGTTGCTAGATCTAGCGGTTCATAATAACCGTTGATCGACGGCTTAGGATCACTGTGCAATCAAAAGTAGTAGGTTTTTAAAAATGACCACAGCCTCTGCAAACCATAAAACCTCAATAATCCATGTGATTTTTTCTTGTCAAATGGGGAGCCTAAAGTCATTGATGGAAAACCGCTACTATAGCCTCCGCAAATCGCTTTTTGGGTTTTAAAAATAATTACTTAGTGGTTGATGTGGTAGTTTGAAATTAAATTAGCTCGTGACAGGGAAATTTAATATGTGACTCATGCAAATTTTTAAAAGAAAGGTGGTTATTTGTTTCAAAACACTGTTGCAGGAATGAAAGATGAAAATTAAATCAAGCAAACATTTGGTTACAGTATGAGTTCGTGGGAAACCAGTCCAATAAATCAAGAACTCAAATTTTCAAGCCAAACATGTACTATCAGTTCTTTTCTTAGATTTTCACTCTGTAAGTTTAAAATGCAGTATATCTAAGTTGAAAGAAATGCCTCCAAGATGAAAACTTGGAGGTCATGCACAGCCCATTTCTCATAACCTTGATTTTAACCATTTGATCGATAGAGATTAGGATATATTTGAGCTCAAGGTCATTATAGAAAGTGCTTATGAAATTCATTAGTTAAGCTACCAATGAATTAAATATGCCCTTGACAATATACCAACTTGGGAATGTG
>ML777915.1:90216-118028 GCA_009831015.1 Picea engelmannii
AAATTCCCTGGATCATTTTAATTTTTTCTTAAGACAATGACTTTGACTTTGATATTATTTTTGGACAAACAATAGATCGATGATATTTGTTTTGAAAACTCAAAATATCATGTTTTTTTTGGAGATACAAGTAGATGCTGATTTGATATTTTGGATTAGTGTTTTATGCTTCATAATGCTGATTTTTATATTGCTAAATGATTGTGGATTTGTAAGGAGTATTTGAAATGTTGAAAATAAAAGAAATAAAGACATAATAGGGTCCCCACCTATTATTTATTATTTATTATTATTGTTTACCCTTATCATAAATACAATTGTCCTATCTTGACTAAAGTATTTAAGTTTAGTAACAAAAGGTAGTTGAACCACTTGAACTACTTTTTGAAGAATAAAAGGAAGAGAGCAAGGACACAGATATATATATATATATATATATGAGAAAATACAAAGAGATACTTATGATAAGGTTTTCTCTTGCCTCAAGTAATAATTCCTATTCATTCATTCATTTCCGAGTTTCTTGAGAGCTAAGTCCTTTTGTTGATAGAACAATTACTCTAAAGGTGGAAAAAAGAAATGATTGGGAAGCATAGACTTTTGACATGCTCCAAAGATCATTCATGTATCTTGATAGTATGTTCAGACTTAATTATAATTTTTAAATTCAGTTTCAATGTTGATTAATGCTATTTTGTAGAGTCAAGGCTATGATGCGCTTGTAGATTGGATTGATCCAGTTGATTTTTAGTCTTGGTGTTTTTCTTTGAGACATCATTTGTCTTTGTATGATTCAAAATTACATCTTAGACTTCTAAGTCCAACTCTGGTCCAAACCCTCGTAGGGGTTTGTAGAGAGAAACTTGGCTGTAACTCATAAAATATATCAATAAAATAATTTTATGATTTATTATCAATTTCAGACTTGTTGTGTATTGAAATTTCAGATGTGTTTTATCTTGTATTTATTCATTTAACTCTTATAAAATTTATTTACAATTACTTGTTCTATTTTTAAATTTATTTTACAACAAAACACACAAATTTGATAATAGCATCAGGTCCAAGAACTTATTTCTTGACGGTTGGTTGATATTTTTGAACAGGATATAGGCTCGAGGTGATAATCCTACCTATCTCACCTAGACTAGTGAGATTCGAAAATGCTTGAGTGAGGATAAATCCATTCTGTGCCTCAACACTACCCATGCCTCTAGGCATTCGAGCTGACCATTTCACATGGAAAGTATCATACTACCATTAGTCATTGACATTGTGATTCTTGACCTTTGTTGATCACTAATACTCATCTTCTTGTCCACATCAATCTCTGATGGAATGCACCTCACAATCATGCATAGAGAATTTGAGACATAGAATCATATTTTTTGGTGGATGAAATCTTTGTTGTCACTTATGCATTGCTTCCCAACCGACTTGGACATAATTATCCTAGGGTCATGGTGGAAGTAGTGACACTATTACATGATCATGATGATTAGTTCATGCATAAGAATTATCTCTCAATTATGACATTTGTCTCTAAATTCTCATGTTGAAATTTACAAACACACTTAACAAACAATGAAGCTCTCTTTAAACTAGTAGGCACTATTGGTGTAATAACAAAGTGAGCTCAGGAACAAATCATGGAAAATAATTTTATATCATTGCCACTCTACCAAGGGGAGTGGTTCTCAACTTTGATCCATATTTTTTCAACACCATATTTGTTGACTCCAGGTTCCTTAAAACAATCACCTGCAAAATTTTGTGCAACTAAGAGAAATCACCTATTGAGTTCCATCCAACAATTAATATATAAAGTTTTGAATTTGGTAGATATCCAAGGTCTCAACACTAACTTTGTCATGATGCGATCCTTTTCACTTAAATTTCTAACACACCACAAGGAAAATATAATGTTGATTGGAGCTTCAATGATGAAACAATGTTTAAGGGTTAGATAGAGTTGAACATTGATTCATGCACATGTTCTTAGCTTTGACTTAGCCATGTGCTAGATCCTTGGGGATTTTTAGTCATCACATATTTCTTTTTATCACTTAAATCCAACAATCAATGAGGCTATCTAGAGAGTGCTCTTTTATTAGAGATTAGATCTAACAATGATATGCTTTAGTTGATTGAGGATCCTTACAAGGAAAATTGTTGACTTTGGGTGCATGCCTAATAAAAAATTAAGCCTTATATGTTTTTTTACAAAAAACCAAAGTTATTTTTTTTCAACTTAGATCATTATTACATAGTTATTGGCTAGAGGAATATCAAAGCACTACACATGAGGAAGGGTGATTAATGGTTTTTGGAATAGCTCCATGGATGGCTTATTTTATTGATAATAGGAAATATCCATTTACTCCATGTGATCCTAGTATATTATAGTTTTGGGACTACAAGTCCCAACCCTATCAATATCTGAATAAATTATTGGTGAAGACCTTGAGCTAGGTGGATATATGGGGTTGGTGGTCAAGTTGGTGAGCATGATAGACATATTGTAACATGCAATTAGGGATTTTGGATATCAAATTTAGGAAGAAAATTTTGGAGGTTCATGGATAATGTACTTGGTCTAACCAACGACATGGTTATGTTGGAGTTAATCAAGCACATTTGTATAGGTTCTAAACAAACTTGCACATGGCCACCTCTACTACCATTTTCTTTGCATCCACCTTTCCCCATAGGTTGCATATTCTTTTCCTTATAAGATTAAATAATTTTTAGAGTTTTAGGAATGTAGTCAAACAATTTCACAGGAATGGAATGCCATACCTAGGTTGTAGGGAACTCCAGATAGATTTTTGGTGGGAAGTTGATCATAGGAAAATCATGTTTTTCAATGGTTGCAAGTGAATAAATGCACAAATTTGTAGATATAAGAATTATCAATGCAAACACATAATTTATGAGCTAAAGGAATTAGAAGAATATTATTTAATCCTACAAAACAAACTTGTGTTGGGAAGTTAAACATAAACTTTGTGGTTTTGAGAATCTAGAGCCAATGAGGCTAATATCAAGACATATATCAATTGTGATTTAAGGAGGAATACAATTATATGAAAGCGTACTTTACTGAATGAAATGGAAACTTTCCTTTGAAATAATTCTTATAGTTAAAGACCCAAATAGATTTTTTGATTGATGATTAAGATACAATATAAGACATACATTGTGCACATTTTCAAGCTCTTTTTCTTGTAGTAGTTTTGATGTTGATTACAATGTTGTTTCAATGGATACAAAGGAAGATAGTTATGATTTCTTTGTTGAGGAAAATGTCTTTCTATGTGAATAGTGGTGATAAATGAGCTGATTTTCGGGTTCATTTGAAGTTTTAATGATGGTCATTTGTAGGGTAGTCCAGCTTCACTTTGATTCTATCTCTACTCAATATCATGAATTTTAGTGTTTGGTCATGCTAGTTTTCAACTGGATGTATCGACCAATAATTTAGAATCCTCATGTGTTACTGGATGATTGAAAAAAATCCAGCAACATTTTTCTTGTCATTACACAGTTGGAAATAAAATCGACTCTATTTAAACTACCGATTAATTATTTACAACTAAACAAATTCAAAAAAAGAGAGAGCAATGTTTAGGTTGCCATTTCTATTTTCAACCATATATTGATTGATAGTTTGCAATCCTCCATTCATTACCGAAGGGTTGAAAAAAATATAACATAGTTTCTACTTGTCGATACATGGTTGGAAATGAAATAGCCAATATAAATGCTACCAATTGATAAAATTTAAACAAAAAATTAAAATTATGATAGCACAATTACTGCTAATTGATAAAATTTAAATAAAATAATTAAAATTTATTGTATAAATTTTATAATTTATTTAAATAAATAAATAAAAACCACCTACCACTTTGGATATTCCACAGTGAAAGGGGTTTGGTTATTTTCAATGCTATATTGAGGTCCTAGAGCAAAGGCTAGCTCGATGTTTGAAGCTGGGTTGAGCTATTTTGGTCATGGTTTCCATTGAAATGAAACAATGCCTTCACAACCTATTTTATTTTGTTTTATAAAAAAGTGGGATCTTGATAGATATTTTGACCTTGATCAAGGTCTAAACCTTGACTGAGGTCCTAACACTTGATCAATGTATAGAAATCGATCAAGGTTTTACTTAACTCCCATTACGACCTTGATTGAGGATCTATTGGTTTCCAAAAATGTCCTCGACTATGGGATCATTTAAGCACTCAATTAAGGTATTAAAATATCAGTCAAGGGATTTAAAAATTCCTTGATTAAGGGTTTGCATAGACTATTTTCATGTGCTACCTTGCCAAAAAGTGTGACAAAGCTTCACAGATTCTCCCACTTCCTTTGATTTCTTCTATTTCCACTTTCTTTCTTATGAAGATTCTCTTCCAAAATACCGAGTGACAACTCATCTAACCTTCTTCCTTATGTCATATTAGTGGTGTAATGGTCACAATGCATGCACTCAATCAACAACTGATTGAGCATGCGATCCAAAATAAATTTATTTGGTTTTGTTGTTTAAAGTACACAACCTAAGTCTTCATGTTTTCATAATGGAAAACTCTTCATACTTTAGTGGAAGTTCACCACTTCAATATTTTAATGTTTATTTCCTTCATTTGTTTGTTCTTAGGTCCTATGGGTTCAAGCATAGCTCACCCTCTTCATCCCTCATATTCCTAACTAACAAGTTAATTAAACTCATTTCTATAACAATGAGGATGCTAATTTACTTGTACACTTAATATATCAAACCAGGGCTATGTAATCTTGCGAGATGTCATACACTGTTTGTGTAGGATAAAAATATTATATTTTCATTTGATTCCTAAATGTTGGAACTTAAAAAAATTTAATTCTAAATTCAAACTCTATTTAATTTCTGTTTGTGGAGAAATCAAAACATTCACACACTTACATGAAATACATTATTCTATTCTTTATGTTCTAATCTACAAAAATCATGAACGTTAGATTAAAAGACAAAAATGTTAATTGCAATCAATCGTCAATCATACATCTTATGTGTTCAAGATTAAACAATAAAGACATGGAACCAATTAGGCTACCAGATCTTATAACATGTAATAAATGGAATCAAAATTTCTAACTACAAATTAATAAAGCAAGAAAGTTGATTTACACAAGCACCTTCACACCTACAAAGTAGGCGCTATCTCTGTGGAACGAAGATATGAATTAGAGTCACAGGGACAAGAAATTCGATAGAAATTTTGTGTTTCAATAAAGAATAGTTTTAACACATCAAAACTGACTTTCCCTATTTTCCCCTTCATCCTCGATTACAAATGAATATCCCTTTTTATAATTGTCAATTACAAAATAGAATATTAATGAACATGATTTCTAATCAAAGTTTATGAAAAAAATTACCTCGAGCCTTAATTCTAGGACACGGGTATCAAAAGACTGTAAAAATGTATTTAAAGCAAAATAAAATGATAGATTTGCAAGAAAAAATGGTGGTCAAAAGATGTTAAAAACATAGTTCATCATCTCCCCACATTTCAAAGTGTTGCCTGTCCTTATGCAACTTAATCATCTAAATTAGAACTCGAGGAAACATGACAAGAGTATTTTTCATGAATATTGCTAAAATTGTAAGAACCATGACTTATTTCCCCTATCTTAGAATAACCTCTTCTTTTGACAATGGTTTCCCAAAACGATTCCACCTCCAAAGGATCCCAAAGAAAAAAATATATGTAGTGTGGTGATAGATACTAGATTAAAGGAAAATGAAACTACAAATCAATCCATTGAGTCCCACATTATCTTAGGGAAGCTATGTAGCAGTCACATATAAGTAAGGGAAAGTTAAAAATTAGGATAACCTAGAGGCTCCCATTTCTTTTATTATGTATGCATGCAATCCCATATTCATTGGGAAGCTAGTAAAGAATCCACCTGAATACGAGTTATTTTGTCAGCATATGTAGAAAGAGTATCATGTTGAGTTTGTCGGATACTAGGAATAAATAAAACTTGTTTCAACAAACTTTCATGCTCCTAAAGTACTCTGAGTGGGGTAAAAGACTAGCCTCTCACCCATAGGTTCATCTGTGCTTCATCATAATAAATATGTGAAATAACATTGCTCCAATGCAATTGATGATTGAAAGAGGAAGCAAAATATCTTAGTTGGATGTCCCCCACAAAAGGGTTTGGATTCCATCTTCTATCATGATTAAGGAGGAAATCACGTTGGTAGAGTTCACACATGAGGTTATGATCTTCCCCACTTCTATTAATATATGCATCCATGAATTATGCAGGTTTTAAAATGTGAGGATTCCTACTGGAAACCATACCTAATTTGAAAGGATATCATTTTTTCCTTAAAGAAAAAACATATACTAGATATGGTATTATACAGGCCAGGGCTGCTTGAGTGAAAGTGTACAATTGTTTCTTTTATTCTTATAGATTTTGTACCAATTTTTTATTTTTTTGGTTTTCTTTATGCTCAACCCATAAGACTTGTCGTTTTTATTTGGTTTCCATATATAATGTGGCCCAATGTTCTCTCATATTGTGGATGGTTTTCTAATGCTCTTGTAATGAAATCATGCTTGAGTGAAAATATTCAACAATATTTTCCCATTTAGCCACCTCAATTTGCAATATAGTCAGCCTTTCATTGTCATGAGAAACCCTCACATTCCCTAAGGTTTCTATAGTTGGGATGTATACTAGAAATACTTCCATTTGCAATTTATTACCCCTGGGTCTATCATTCCCTTCCATAGCTAGTTTTGTATGATTCGTGGATTCTATATGTAAACTTGCAAGAGTTGTAGCAATCTTGTTCTCTAAAGAGTCATTGAGATCCAACAGTTCAATAGTAGGGTCAACTATAGGTATATTAGGAGTAACATGCTTTGTGTCTTTGATCAAATCATGATAAACACCACCTTCACATAGAGTGAAAGGTGGATTATCAATTTCTTCAATTTCTTCTACCAAAATTTTCAATCTAGACCTATATTAATTTTTCATTAAATTTTCCTTAATAAAAATAATTTCCAAAGCTTTGATACAGTAAAAACAAGGTTTTGTAGCCTGAAAGAAACGACATGATTTGAAATGTTGGAAAGTTGGTGGTTGTATGAATATCACACAAAGTGTGATAATTATGGATCATGATGATATGGCACGAAATAAATATATGAAGCGATGTGGCACCACTATGTCAAAAGATTTGAAGAGGGAAACGTACAACAAAAGCATGAAATAGGTGTAATGAGATGTGACATGATATTAACTAGGCATTAAATACTAGCTGGAAAATTCATTTTAACAAGGAAGAAAAAACAATGTCAAGGAATATGTCGTCAATAACCCAAAAACAAGATTTGAATATGAGAATTGTGAAAGAGGGATTCATACCTGTACATACCATGTGCACAAATCAATATTTATGGAAATTAGTAACTGGAATAAATCTTTCCAAATAAATCTTTCCAAATGATGAAAAGTTGATCATGGATATGGATCAAGTCATAGCATTCTAGTGTATATATGGAAAGAATCCATAACAAAATGATGAAAAGTTGATCATGGATATGGATCAAGTCATAGCATTCTAGTGGATATATGGAAAAAATCCACAACATAAAGACTTCTAAATATTTCGTAAATTAATGGATATGTATAAGAAAGATTCCATAGAGGAATCTTGGAGGAAAGTGCTGAGAATATACATATGCTATGTAACGACCAAACACATAGACATTTCCTAAAAATATATCTGTAGAAAATAGAATTGGGATCAATATCTGCCATAATGTGACTAGGACAACAATGAACTGTAGCAAAAACATATTTGGTTCATTCTTTAAGCCTCAAACACCTAGATTTAAGTTGTAACAAACAAAAAATATTAATAATGATGGGATTTGTTGTATATGTCCATTCTTCATTATTTTTATCTTTTTTTTAATCAAACATTGTCTGCCAATAAGCTGGTTTTCAGATAAATCTTGTCTAATTGCACTCTTGTCGAAATTTTCACAATTATATTTTTATTTTAAACCAAGTGATGCCAACCAAAAAATAGTTTTTAGGTATCACAAGTTCCAGTAATGTTTGAAAACATGTTTTCACTACTAGGCTTTAATTATTATTATTATTATTATTATTTTAGAGCAAGCAAAGAAATCAAGAAGGCATATATGTCGATGGCATGGCCATGCCACTTACAACCTCCAATTATGACTGCTTGATCAAGTCTTTGATAAACTCATCTTTGGCGAGTTGTTTCCAATATAACCTCAATCGATGGCCATTATCCATGAGTGGGGTTTTCTTTTCTCAATAGTACGAAGCATAATAGAACCATTATAAAAAAATATGCCCACCTGATAAGGTCCAAGCCATTTGGTACGAAACTTACCTTTTAATGTCTTGAATCTTGAATCAAATAGAAAGGCCCAATATCCTTCTTTGAATTTCTTCTCTTTGATGAAATTGTCATGCCACTTGGCCCTTTGTTGTTATACAATAGAGTTTTGGTGCAAATCATCCCGAAGAATCTCATCAAACTGATTAATCTATTCCAAGTAATGTTTTTTCGATTCTTAAATATCCATTCCTACATGCACTACAATCCTTAATTTTTTAATCTCAAATTCAATAGGCATGGCTACATGCTTCCCATTTACAAATTCATAGGGAACGAAGCCTATTATTTCTCCATGTGGTGCGATAGGCCCAAAGATCTTATGGAATCCTACTAGCTCAATCCTGATGGTGGATATGCATGATCTTAGTCAAGATGGTCTCCAGATCTTTGTTGGTGAATTCAACCTGCCCATTGGCCTATGGATGGTATGGTGTGGAAGTTATATGCCTGATATGTTAATGTTTGGTAACATATTGGATGATATTGGATGTGGAGTGTGTACCTTGATCTATGGAAATTTCATGTGGAACTCCAAATTGAAAAAAATATATCTTCATATAAGAAATCAACTACAATTTTCTTTGTTTCCTTTGAAAGAGACTGGGCCTCAAACCACTTAGTCACATCATCAATACATACCAAGATATATACCTTTTTCTATGATGGTGGGATGATTGTAAAAAAAAAAGTCTAGAGTCCATTTTTCAAAACGATCCACCAAAATATGGGGTTGTAGGGGCATCTCATCCGATTGAACTGGTCATCCCATTCTTTGACAAATGCCACAACTTTTGACATAAAATTTGGCATCCCAAAAGATGGTAGGAAAATGGTATCACAAGTGCAACACTTTTTCGGTAGTCTTCTTGTCAAGAAAGTTCCCCCACAAGGATCATCATGACATTATTTAAGGATGTCACATACCTCATATTCATGAACACGACATCGGATAAAAAGATATGGTCATGTACGAAAGAGTTGGACTTGAACCCATGAGTACATGGTACTCTGTCTATAAACTCTTTGTCACTCTTTCAATGAGAGATGCTATGGAAGCTTTGCTGCAGCCAAATAATTAGGAACATCTACAAACATGGTGTGTTAAGAGGTAATGCGAATAATTTTTCATCGGGAAAAACATCCTCAACATGAATAATATTGCTCTCATTGCTAAGCTTGGAGATAAAATAAAAAGAAACATTTTCTTTCCTAGGTTTATCCAACATAGTGATGTCAAACTCTTGTAGCAATAGTAACCATCTAGTCACTCTACCATTGGTAATAGGTTTATTAATATGATAATGAATGGTAGAATGACCAATATGCACAAAGATAGGATAGCCAGTTATATAATGATGAAACTTGTTCATAACATG
Organism: Picea engelmannii; assembly: GCA_009831015.1. Lineage (NCBI taxonomy): Eukaryota > Viridiplantae > Streptophyta > Pinopsida > Pinales > Pinaceae > Picea > Picea engelmannii. The sequence goes on from ML777915.1 coordinate 100,054, forward strand.
AACAACTACAAGAAACTCTTTTTTAGTTATCACATAGTTTGATTATGTAGTAGTAAGATTCTTGATAATAAATTAGATAGCATAAGGTCAATGTTCTTATTTTTGTCCAAGTACTACCTTGATAGTTGTATCCAAAGCATCTATGGAGATGTGAAAAGGCAAGAACCAATTTGGTCCCCTTAACACTGGTGCCACTGACAGTTTCTACTTCAAGGATTCAAAAGCAATCTGACATTGATTAGTCCATAAAAATTCTATATCATTTGAAAGCAATGTGAATAAGGGTGATGCAATCTTAGTAAAATTTTCAATGAAATGGTGACAATATCATACATGCCTTAAGAAATTACACATATCTTTCTGAGTTATTGGAATTGAGAGTTTTGAAATTACCTCTATCTTATCTAGGTCTAACTTAATTCGTATAGGAGCTATATGATGGCCAAGAACAATTCCTTCTATTAACAACATATGACATTTCTCATGAATAAGAGAAAGATTTGTTTCTTGACATTTTGTAAAAACATTCCCAAGGTTATCCATTGCTTCTTCAAGAGTATTTCTATATACAGTGAAATCATTCATGTAAACCTCAACACAATCATGGATCAAAACAAAAAAGATACCAAAGATAGCATTTTGGAAGGTAGCAATGGCATTGCACAATCCAAAATGCAGTACTTGGTAAGCATATGTTCCCCATGGTTAGGTGAAAGTGATCTTGTCCTAGTCTTATGGAGCAATCTAATTCTGATTGAAATCATTAAACCCATAAAGAAAAGACTTTTGTTTTACTTGTCAATATATCTAGAGCTTGCTGAAGGAAAGGAAGAGGAAAACATGGTCCTTTAAAGTGGCTTTATTCAACTCTTTTTCTTTGATACAATCACTAGTGGTGAAACCCATTGATTCTCAAAGACTTGATAAATGAAATTTACATTAAGTAATTTCTACAATTCTTCTTTTATGGTTTCTCTCGAAGTAGGGTTCATTCAATTTCTACAATTCTTCTTTTACTGTGTCTCTCAAAGTAGGGTTCATTCATCTCCGGGGTTAGCAACTGGGTTGAAAATCATGCTTGATATAGATGTGATACATATAAAAATTAGGATGAATCCCTTGTTGTAATTGTATTCTATTTTCAATTAATTATTTAACTAAATTGTTAATATTTTAAAAGAAATTAGTTAAATTTTTGTTTTTATAAGAAATTTCAATAAATGAGATAAAAGGGGCCAAATTGAGTTTGGAGATCTCTCTGACCAATCACAGGATGACAAGTGTCTTAATATTTCAAATAAATCAAGTGTGCGGGTTTAAAATTTGTAAGTAGTGGCTTGTAGCGAAAGTGATAGTTGCTAGATCTAGCGGTTCATAATAACCGTTGATCGACGGCTTAGGATCACTGTGCAATCAAAAGTAGTAGGTTTTTAAAAATGACCACAGCCTCTGCAAACCATAAAACCTCAATAATCCATGTGATTTTTTCTTGTCAAATGGGGAGCCTAAAGTCATTGATGGAAAACCGCTACTATAGCCTCCGCAAATCGCTTTTTGGGTTTTAAAAATAATTACTTAGTGGTTGATGTGGTAGTTTGAAATTAAATTAGCTCGTGACAGGGAAATTTAATATGTGACTCATGCAAATTTTTAAAAGAAAGGTGGTTATTTGTTTCAAAACACTGTTGCAGGAATGAAAGATGAAAATTAAATCAAGCAAACATTTGGTTACAGTATGAGTTCGTGGGAAACCAGTCCAATAAATCAAGAACTCAAATTTTCAAGCCAAACATGTACTATCAGTTCTTTTCTTAGATTTTCACTCTGTAAGTTTAAAATGCAGTATATCTAAGTTGAAAGAAATGCCTCCAAGATGAAAACTTGGAGGTCATGCACAGCCCATTTCTCATAACCTTGATTTTAACCATTTGATCGATAGAGATTAGGATATATTTGAGCTCAAGGTCATTATAGAAAGTGCTTATGAAATTCATTAGTTAAGCTACCAATGAATTAAATATGCCCTTGACAATATACCAACTTGGGAATGTGAACTTACACAGTCAATTTTTCTGATGACCTATCATTTCTCTGAATTTGTTTTGATGTGCACTAGTTCTTATGACCCTAATCAAAGAGTGGTGAAGTCTTGAGAGGGTAAAAAAGTGTTTTTACCTGTTATCGAAAATGATATTTATGACATGTTGTTTTTACCATATATTCAAATGATTCTAAAGGAATAAGCTTTAGGTGAACAGTTTAATTATTTGACAATCGAGAAAATACAATTTTTTTTTGTCAATTACCAGAAAACTCATAAGTGCTTGAATTAACCCTATCACTCTCAGCAAATGTTTTTTAAGAAATATCCCAAGCATTGATTGCAATGTTCTGTTTGATAATGGGATATGAAAATGAGAGTATCATTGATGACATAATCTTAGGGTTCATTCTCTATCACTCTCAGCAAATGTTTTTTAAGAAATATCTCAAAAATTGATTGCAATGTTCTGTTTGATAATGGGATATGAAAATGAGTGTATCATTGATGACATAATCTTAGGGTTCATTCTCAGTAACTCAATTAGAAAGATTTAATCATGCCAAGTATTTATCCTAATGTTATACATGAACAATTTGTTCAATTTAAATCCCTAAAATGTTTTAGATATCAATATTATTTGATGTAGCTTATGATTTACTATCAATCAACTAATTTTGAACATTTATGATTGAATAAAGTTAATGAACAAGGTATTTTTTTTTTTAATATTTTGGATTGGAATCAAGTTGTCAAAGATCCAGGTGAATATAATGGTTTCAAAGCCTTTGTACATCAGTTCATGTATACTATGTATATATTAGTGCATGATGAATTCCCACCTAGATTATTTTCAGAATGTAAACAATTTCTTTAATTGAGCCTAGATACTAGGGTAGAGAATCAATACTTATATGAGGAATGCATAGTTACCAGATTTTTGCTCTTGAGTATATTAGGCAAAGGTTGAACTCAGATTTCATACATTTTTCTTCCAGAAATAAAAAAGTTACTTTCTCTTTACTTGTAGAAGTATTTTCTTTCATAGTCAAAAACAAATATACATTGACTATGGTTGAGAAGATGATGACATATTTTTATTTTATGGAAGGAAAAATATGACTTTATGATCCACATAATATCATTTCTATCATGATATTTTCTATTAGTTCTGCCCCATATCCTCATGCAGATGTAGAGATGTAGAGGTAGAAATACTTGCAAAAAAAGATGATTGGGAAAAAGTGTAGGAGGTCTTATAGGCACATAATGTATTGGAAAATATAAAGCGACATGTGAAAAAGGAACCAACCATCCAAAGATAGGAGTCAATTCAAGTTATCTAAATTGAAGATGATCAACCATCACGTACAATAAGTTCAGTAATGAGTTTAATTGCATCATTAGATATGAATCCAGGTAGTGGAATGACAACAAAGGAATTGGAATATATTATGAAAAATATAGAAAAATCAAAATTATACAAAAAAATTATAGAGGTTGATGACCCAAAGGAAGAAGACGAGACAAAACCAACACCAAAAATAATGAGGCTAGATTCAGTCTTTGATTGAGGAGAAGAGTCAAAGAAAGGGAAAAATGTAAGTGTACTAATTTATGAAAATTCCATTATTTAAATTACTTAGATTCCATCAATAAGTAAACCCACTAAGAGATTCATGAGTAAGTTATCAAAATAAGTAGGAGGTTCCAAATAAGTTTTAGTATTTATAAAGGTATTGATGTGTTCAATGAAATATTTTGAATAAAAAGAAATACAAACAATCTAAAGAAATATTGTTTTTTCAAACAATTCAAGGAGCAACGCCTCCTAAGCTCTTAACTTCACTGGGATATGACAATGGAAAACTTGACATAGCTATCCTACAACCAAAATTCAACAAGATTGAAGTAGAAATTAATACCCATGAACATGAGACTACTGAAGGGAATATTGATCTTTATAAGATGCCAATAGGATATAATATTGAATGACATAAGACAATTGAGAAAATCATGTCCAAGGATTTAATGCAAGCAACAAGAAATGTCAGAAAATTGACAATGATGGTGACTAAATTAGAGAATTGGATAAAACAAGAGAGGGTTATGAATATGGCTAGATTTGTAAATATTCTTGATTTAGAACAAAAGTTTATTGCTCTTGATGAACATCTCAATGATAAAGATGGAGTTGAGTCTTTGGTAAAAGGTAAGGATAAGGAAATCCAAGTCTTAAAATACAAATCGAAAAATATTAGCATTAGAGTTCATTGAAGTATAAAAAGAAAAAAAAATTAAGTAATTAGGTATCAAAGCTAACATAACATAATTTTAGATTGGAATAGATAATTGATAGAGTAAATGAAGAAAAATAAATAGCTTTATTAGCCAACTTTGGATTTAAAGGCGAGTATTATTGAAGATGAAGCTATTAAAAAAGGATTAGAAGCAGAGATAGATAGTTTGAAAAGTGAATTATTTGTAGTTTAGAAAGAATTGGGAGCACTTGAGACAAATATTTAGTGGAAACCAACAAAGATAATAGAATTAAAGGAAAATTTAGAAAAGAGTAATTTAATAATTGATGTTTTGTCATTAAAAATTAACAGATAGAGATGAAATCATAGTAAAAGGCAATAAAAAAATTAAAGAGTTGATGAAATCCTTAGAAGATACCGAAAAAAGAAATTATGAAAAAAAAAAACTTAATTGGAGCAAAACATATAATTTGGGATAAAATCATATGAGTAATAGAAAAACTTAGAGGTAATTTTGACGTGTTTCAAGAAACTGAGATTCTCATGAGCAAAATACAGATAGAAATTACCAAAACTTGGGAATGTCTGAAAGACAAAGATCAAGTGGTAGATGAAGCAATTAAGTTCCTAATGACATAACTCAGTATAAACTAGAAAATTTTGGGTGTTAAATACATAATTATTGCTATCATGTTATCAAGTTCAATACATTGTAAAACAAGTTTGATTATGCTAGATCAAAATAAATGTAATGCAGTTGGACAATATACTCAAAAATTTAGAAATGAATTTAAAACAACATTTGAATTAGGATTGCCTCCTCCATGGACACCTAACAAATGGTTTTTCAGTGTTGAATGATACAATGAATCTTTACTTAAATAGAGAAATAATAATGAGAAGTTTAAATATTTAGATGAACTTATTAGAAGAAAGTTGATCTTTGATAAGCTTTCTATTGATTTCAGGTTGTTAAGTGCTATCACCAATTTGTATGGAAATCTGTTGAGGCATCTTTTGACCTTTATACTAAGTTAGATATTGTTGCAACAAGGATGATAGATTTTAAGTATCTAGAAGAAAACAAATTAAATCAAATAACTAAGTTGAGATGCAAGGATTTGTAAAGAATGAAAACACCCCAAGTTGCCTTCACATAAACATTACAACTCCCGCAAAAAAAAAAGAAAAACGTATATCTAGAAAGATAAATCATAATTATTTTAGGCATGAGAAAAAGAAAGGATAATTATTTTCAAAAAATTTGAGTTCAACTTTCTACTACTTTTGGAAACTGTTATTTCAAAAAAAAAATGTTTGGGGCATAAAAGGAAAAATTAAATAAAGAAGAGGTTACAAGAGAGAACTTGCTTTTAAAAACCATTTCATTCTTTATGCTTTTAGATTTCTAAGTTTTCATGGTCTTTTTATGTTTTAGAAGACTCATCGCTTATTTAATTAGTAATTCGTATTACATATTTTAAAAAAGACATCATATTTTTTTTAAGAGAGTTTTTCATAGATTTATCTAAAAACCTTATCTTTGTATTTATCAAAGTTTTAATATACCATTAATATCCTGTAAAGTCGTTCACCTGATGAATCTTGCATTAATATCCTGTAAAGGCGTTCACCTGATGAATCTTGCAATTATGGATTATAATATTAAAATGCTAAATTACTAACATCTTTTATTTCACACTTCATGGTGTCCCGTATTCATTACTAAATAAAGGCAAAATCAAACACGATTGTGAGTATGCATGGAAGCTTTCTTGAAAGTTTATGTTTGTAATAACATCCTCCTTGTTCATTTGCTTCAATTCAAGTATTAAGGAATTTTTGTTTTGAATATACTTGTAGATATATTTTCTTAAAATAATATTTATCCCCAGCACAATATTATTTTAAGGAAGTTTTTATTATTTTACTTTTTTTTTTTTATACTTTTCTAAAAGTATGATTAAACAAGAATATGATGCTCTTTGTAAATACTAATATATGTTAAAGCTCATAATATTTATTGCATAATTTATTCAATTTTATATAAAAACGTTAATTAAAGTTTTGTTTTATTGCAAAGTTCTAATCTTCTTCAATTTTATTGAAGAAAATATAAATAAAAAACAATATGTATATTTGAGGGTTATTCCTTTTGGCTATCAGATTATTTCAGTAAGCTTAAAGAGGGGATGCATTTTTCCTCCATAGGGTGCCTTGGCATTGTTCTCTAGCCAAGAAAAACATGAGGAAGAACGTCCATTTTGGCATCGTTGCTAGGGAACAAGGATTCAAATTTCTATAGGTGACTCTATTAGTCAAGCTGGAGGAATAAAAAAGATACACTAGGTATTACTTGAATTTAACACTTGTTAAAGATATCCTTATGGACCTCCTTTGGATATAAATGAGCCATTATTTGATTTGTCAAATTTGGGCGTTTCTCTGTCTACTATTGAAAAATATTCACCCTTTTCACATTCAACGTCTCCTAATTGCAAGCCAATTTCCCTTGAAGCTAAAAATTTAATTTTTCAACACATAATGATGCATACTCGAAACCCAAATCCACCTGGAGGTAATCCATGAGTAGATGCTAGATATGGACCTCTTAGACTTCCCAAAAACTTGCATGATATTCCCAAGAATCACTTGAAGATACTTCCAAAATTTAATGGGGAAAGTGAAACATTAGTTGAAGATCATATTAGTGTTTTTCAAGATTGCACTAATAATTTATCCATTGAACATGAAGATGTATATATGAAAATTTTTGTTCAAATTTTATAAGGAGATAGTAGGAAATGGTTTTTAAACTTACTTGCGAACTCAATAGATACACAATATCTATTCCAAACAAATTTCATGAATCATTGGGGTGAAAAAAAAGATTATCAATACTGCTTGACTGAATTTGTAGCTCTAAAGAAAAAGAACGAGGAAACTGTTTTAGAATTAATATTTAATATACAATATAATCCCCACTAACATTGGACCCTCTCAAGTAGTAGCTAAGGTAACTTATACAATTTCTCATGATCATGATTTTTCCATGATGTTAAGAGAGAGAGGGTCTACCACTTTAGATCAAGTGCAAAATGATGTAGTAGACATTGAAGGTAATATGGTATCCTCTAGAAAGATCAAAATAAAAACTGAAAGTTTTGATAAAAAGAAACACAAATAATAAACACTTTCTTAAGCTTCCTCATCAAATCCTCAAGATGCAAATATCGATGAAATAACTAAACTAATTAAAGTATTCTCTAATAAAATGATAAGGCTTGACATGGGGAATAAAGCTACTAGTCAAGTACCATGTAATCTTGGCCAAAGAAATCCACCAAAGAATATTGGTTAAGGAAATCCAATTTTTTAGTTTAGAAATCTAAATGCATATAGGAGGCCTTTCGATCCTTAACTTTTGAGAAGGAATGAGGAAACCTCAATTCAACCTCCTTTGAGAAATAATGTTGTGTGAGATTTGACAAACATTGAGGAAATTGAATGTGAATACCTTGAAGATAAAGATCCTCTAGGAGATTTGAATTGGTTAGATGATGAAGGAATCCCTACACATTTGACTCTAGCAGATTATCAAGAATCATTAGGGATAAATAATCATTTTTTTTCTGAAAATTTTCAATAAGATGTCAAAGATCTATGGTCCACACAATATAGATTGTTTTCATATGCTTTGCAAGTGGGTATGCAACATAAATATGACCTTATACCTCAACCCAATGCTAACTCAAAACAAGAAACTAAGCCACAACCAACTATTCCCAAAGTGACTAAGGTAAATTTATATGTTTGGAAAAACAAACAACACAAGAAAAACAAAAAAGAAATTGCTACATGAGTAAAGGAAAATGAAAGGAAAAAGAAACACATATTTTAGATCCTAACATATTTAGTTTAACAAATGAATTGAATAAAATTAGAATGCCTATTCTTTTGACTGAAATTCTTAAAATTCCCTCTTTTAAAGACAATTTGGAGAAATTTATGTGTGTTTCATCTCCTGCAATTCACACAGATACCATCAATATACATGATGATTCTCCATAAGTGTTGGTTGGTCCACAGTTGGAGGAAATAAATAGTATCACACGACACTTTTACATTAGTTTAAAAATTCATGATTATTTGTTGCATAATTGCATGTTGGATTCTGGAGCATCACATTATCTCACGCCTAAAGTTATTATGGATAAATTGGGGTTAGACATTACCTGACCATACAAGGATATTTACTCATTCAATTAAGAAAAGGTGAAATGTATAGGCCCAAATTCCATCAAATAGTGTTATGATGGATGTGCTAGTGGTAGATGTCCCAGTAAGTTATATCCACATCCCAGGGAGTAAAATTAGGAGGAACCTTACAATTAGATATTTCTTATGAAACCATTCTTCTATTTGAAGGTCAAATTAGAATGTTGTATCGAGAAGAAAAAATTTCATATTCTCTTAGTGATTCAAGTAACCCAAATTATGTTCCTGTATATTATGAAAATGATGACATGCAAAATTATTTGCTCTCGATCAATGGTGATGATGAACATTCTCTAACTCTTCAAGATCCAATAATCCAAAATATTGAAACTGAGAAATTAGACAATGATATTTGGAAAAGTTTCTTTGATGTTACTTCATCAAAGTATGGCTCAGGGGCATGCATTGTTTTTGTTTCCCCTTCATGTGAAAATGATTTACTATCTTTTAAACTTGAATATGAAACAACTAATAATATTGCTGAGTATGAAGCTTTATTTTTGGGGCTTGAAGTAGCTAAGAGAATGCGGCTTCAAATTATCACCATCTTTGGTGATTCTAAGTTGATAATCTACTAAGTTAAGATTAAATTCCAAACTAAACATCCAAGAATGAGAGCTTATAGAAACCAAGTTTGGGAATTGTCACCCCTTGAAATGTAGGCGTAATTGGAGGATATTTTTTCACTTGAAATTTTGATCACAAATTTGTAGATGAGCCAAAAGTGGGACCATTTTTGTATTAATGTATTATATTGGACCATGCTTAGATGATTTTTGTAAAGTGTTTGAGCTAGGTGGTATCTCCAGACCCTTTGTGGTTGGTCATGGCCCATACATCTAGTACCCATCCTTGAGATAGTCCTTTCTCATATGGCCTCATCTGACTAACTCTTGGTGGCATTAAGTTGGCACCATGTTGGTAATTTATGGCCTGGGTAGGTATGTGGGGGTCTTGACATGGATCTGCTAAGAAACATGATAAAGGGGAACCTCTAATCTCACTCACTCTTTTCTATGTAGAAGTGTTGATCATGTTGTAAACGTTGTCACATCTATAAAAACAAACTTATCTTGTACCTAAGCATGGACCTCCCCCTCTTATGTATTTGACACACTTTGTCTAGTGACTCTTGGATATGGTTCTACAATTCATCCTGCAATTTCACATTTCTCGAGGAAGTTTCATAGTTCTCAAGGTAGTACATGTATTTCAAGGAATTAGTCATAGCATTTGAGGCACATTTGGGCCACTTTTACATGCATGGGCATCTTCTTGCATGCCACGAGTAGGATCCTTGATCCCCCTCCCATTTCATCATATTTTGAGCTATTTTTTCACTTGAGAATAGGGTTGAGACTATTTGAGGACATATATACTAGTTGTTGTACCTTTATTAGAGGATGTTGATGCCTTTTAGGAGGTCATTCCACCTTTTGAAGGAATGTTTCACCCTTTGAGGGGAACATTGTTCATCAGATTCCTTTTCACACCTTTTTTTGTGCCTTTAGAGTGATATGTACACATTTAAACCTCACATATACCACACTTGGGTCTTTCCTCATGCATTTGAGGCTAAATGTTGACTCTTCTTGGAAATTGCTTCATTGGAGGACTTCATTGCCATGATTTCAGGGTTTTTGCTCACATATTTGAGGGATATTGAAGCCTATTGACCCTAGTCGACCTCACTTTACTTGGATACAATAATATTTTGGAGGTTTTTCTGTACATGTGGCATCATTTACTTGCATATTTACTTTGTGGATGACAAGTCACTTTCTTGTATTTTCTAGGCTAGATCTAGGGGAATAATATTTTTATATTGAGATAGATTTTATATCCCTTCTCTATAAGAAAAATGAAGCATATCTTGTTGTAATTAATTTCTAGAACTTGTGAAGAAACCTCTGTTGGAATACTGAGAGGCGGGGGGGGGGTTGGGTGGCAGTGAATCAATATGAGATTTTTTTACCACTTTCGACCACAATATTCAAACTTCATTGATGATAACACTCATACTCCACTTGTGACCAATGTTCCTCCGATGTTTCTTTCCCCCTTTGACATCAATGGAAAAGGGTATCTCCCCTTGGGGATGCTCCCTCTGTCTTCATGCTTCTAATATTTCTCTTCTGATCTTTCTCTTTCTCCCCATTTGACATCATGGGTAAAAGGGTAACTTCACCTATCGATATAACTTCTATGAACAATATTTCTCTAACTTCATGCACTCCCCCTATCTTCATGATTCTGATCTCTTTCTCTGACAATTTTTCTTCCTTGAATTTTCTACAAGATGTCATGTCGATCAATGTGGGGTTTCCTGTATATGCTTTCTTTCCTCTCTTCTGGGGTTCTTTGTCCATTGGTTCTTCCTCTTGTAATTCACTGACATATATATAAATAATTCAAAGTTACTTGACTTCAAGTATTCATGACTTGTCAATTTCACATCAATGACCATACCTTCTTCTAACGATATAGATTCTATTGTGCCTTTTACTTCTTTCCTTCCCGATTCCACTTGTACACTGATTCCATTAATTCCAATTGTTACCATGATTTCATCCACTTTCATGTATCTATTTATACCTGTCAAAGTTCTCATGAATCCATCTCTGTCCATATGTCATAAACTTCCCATGACTCTACTACTCAACTGTATACAATGCTGACCCATTGCTAATCACAACATATTCCATCTTCTCAAGATGTCTTCTCAATTTTGTAAATTAGACTCTACATGCCTGCAACAATCTATACTGAATATGTCCCTATCTGAATGCATGCCTTGAATCCTATATACAATGAATCTCTTCCATTCTGAAACTTCCTATCCAAAAAATGTAAATACTTTAGACTGCTCAAAAGATAGTTGTTTGATCTGTAGAGATGCTTCTTAGACTCCCCCTCTTAAATATTCATATTTATTGGGAGTCTCCAAGATGGATGACTAAAAAACAATCCTCTCTGATGTAGAGTAATCTTCCTCTTCGTCTGTGGATTCATCATTTTCTTTTTCATCCTCTTCCTGAATTCTGACATTCTTTTCATTTTCTTCCTGAATTCTAACTCCATCCTCTTCCTTGATTTTGACATCTTCCTCTTGGCCTGCGAATTCATTATGATCTTATGCTACTATAAATCTCATGAGTACGATCTCTAGGACCCGTTCTTCATTCACTTACTCTTCTTGTTTTCCATTTCTTCTCCAAACCTTCATGTATCTGACATCGATGTTTTCCTTCATGGGATACTCTATCACGCTTCTACAATTTCGAGCTATGTGACCATAATTGTGCCATTTGTAACATTCAATGTTGGAGAGATCCACATAAAAATCTATAGTTTGAACATTTCTTCCATATTCTCTGCAATCTACAACTTTATGTCCAAAGTTAGTACATGTAAAACAATGACCCAGAAATAAATTTTGATACGTGGGAGTGAATGATCTTTGTGGTGTATTCCTTCTAAATTCCTACCTTGGCTGATCACAATCTTATCTTTGGTTGTTTCCTTCACAATGATTGAAGCTTTTGTTTTTCCTGAATGTAGAGGGGCTTCTGTATTCATTCCTTTCTGATTTTTTTGACCATGATTACTTCCTTTGAGAACTTATGCATAACTCTTTCGTTTTGTTCCTTTAGTCATGGAGCTTGAACCTTCCTCAAAATGAACATTCGTTTATCCTAGTGAAGATTTGTCACTGTATGACCTTTGACTATTGAGAATGTTTTCTAATACTTGAGAAATTTTCAAGTTCTTTCTGAGTTTGTTGACTTCAACTCTCAATGTCACAACTTCCTTTTCAAGATTCTCACACTCTTTTTCTTTCTTTATCATTTGAATCCGCATTACTTATTCCTTTATCTTTCCTTCTTCAAATTGAGTTTTCAAGGAGATGATTTCTTCTTTGAATGAATTGTTTTTCTTCCTTTCTTTCTTCAGTTCAGTTAAAGCACTGATTAATTCTTCCTCAAGATCAACTTCAGCTTCTTCTTTGCCACTTTCAAGAGTTCTTCTCTTAGTTTCTGTAGCCATAAAGAGTACATTTTTAGAGTCACTATTTCTTTAATCATCTTCTTCAGATGAGGAACTATCTTCTCTTGAGTAGATATTTTTCTTGAAGACTTTCCTTTTATCACCTTATATATTTGCCTTTTTATATTTCTTTTCTTTATTGGGATCTTCTTCTTTATCACTATCCGAATTCTTAGCATAAGTACACTTATTTGCAAAATGAAAATTTTTACCACAATCAAAACATTTTAAGGGAAGCATACCTTTGTACTTGCCGATTCCTCTCTTCAACTTCCTTACGAAGTTGGCTATTTCTTCATCCTCGTCTGAATCATCGCTACAATTGCAATTTCACCTTGACTCAGGTTTTTTCTTCTTATTTGTTTTCTTGGATGCTTTAAAAGACGCTTCTTTCTTGGATGGATTTTCCTGTTCTATTCTCATTTCACAAGTGGTAAATATTCCATGTATCTCATCCATTCTTATCGTACTCACATCTGCTCTTTCTTTTAGTGTTGAAATATTAAGATAAAATCTCATTGGCAAATATCTTAGTACCTTTTGAAAAATCATAGATTCACCAACTTCTTCTCCCAATCCTTTAATTGCATTCACTATTTCATCAACTCATAAAAATTAAGTTGCAATGTCTTCATCTTCCTTCATTTTCAACTGTTCAAATTGACCTCTGTAAGTATGAAGCTTGATCACTTTGAATTTGACATCTCCTTCATAAAGATTCTAAAGTTTATCCCAAATCTCCTTTGCAGAATCACAATGCATAACCTTGACATATACTGAATCAATCAGACCATTCAGGATAGCATTTTTATCCCTTGATTTTTGGCTAAGTTTCTTTCCATCGTTATCTTTTGGTGGAGTGGAAGGCTCTTTGTATCTCTCTACTACTGATTTCAAAACATAAAATCCCTATGCTTGTACATAAGTTTTCATTATTCCGCTCCAGAAGGAATAATTCTATCCATCAAACTGTGGTATTCCATTCTTGTATGAATTGGTGCTCTCCATGATCTACCATCCAGTGATTAAACTGCTTTCTTGAAGGACCTTCTTTGATACCAATTATTGGAATACTGAGAGGGGGTGGGTGAATCAATATGAGATTTGTTTACCACTTTCAATCACAATATTCAAACTTCAACTTTATCAACAATATATAATTTATTATTGCATCCAATATATCATGAGCATATAATCATAAGTAGTACAAATCAACAATATCACATCAGAGACATAATACACTAGAATTTACATGGAAACCCAACTGGGGGAAAAACACATAATGCTTTCTTATTTATATCAAGAATACATTCATAGGAAGCACCAACTTCCAAATTCTCCAGCACCAAATGGAAGGAGGAACCAACCCCCTAATTTACAAGAACCAACCTGAAGGAAGCTACAACTCCCTAAATTCTATGGAACCAACCAGAAGGAGGCACCAACCCCCTGATTTATAGGCACCAACCTGAAGGAAGCACCAACTCCTTGAGTTATCTAACACCAACCAGAAGGAGGCTACAACCCCATGATTTATAGGCACCAACCTGAAGTAATCTCAACCTCCCTGAGTTCTCTGACACCAACCAGAAAGAGGCTACAACCCCTTTCCTTGCCTTATCCTACCACCCTAAAGTATAAGCGTAGACTCATTATCACTACCACTCATTAACCTATAAATTCCACTATCACTGATACATCAGCCAATGAATACTACTATCACATCAACCAACCTTTCACTATCACTGTCACATCAACCAAGCTACCACTATCACTGATACATCAATCAACCTTTCACTATCACTATCACATCAACCAACTTGTCACTATCACTATCACATCAATCAACCTGTCATTGTCAGTGTCACATCAACCAACCTGTCACTGTCACTATTGCATAAACCAACCTTTCACTGATGATCAACTAATCATCCAACTTGTAACTGTCTCTATCATTGATATACCATCATCGACCAACTATAACTAGATCCACTCACATGGATACCAAAACCATCACCAAACCATGTAAATCGACCATCAACCAGAACCTATACCATACCATGTACATCAAACCTGTACCATATCATGCATCAACCATGTACCAACCTATACCATATCATGCATCAACCATGCACCGAAACCTATACCATACCTTGCACATCAACCATGTACATCAACCTATACCATACCATCCATAAACCATGTACCATACCATACACATCAACCATGTACATTGAACTATACCATACCATGCATCAACCATGCACCATACCAAGTACATCAACCATGTACCATATCATGTACATAAATCATGTATCAACCTCAACATGTACCAACATCACCAAGACACGCACCTCATACATGTACCAAGAATATGCCAATATAATGCACCGAATATGTGCCTCAAACATATACCAATGCCTCAACAAGATACCAAGGAATGACCATTACATCATCAAAAAGTAACCAAGATGTACCTCTAACAATGTATCATACCATCACCAATGTGTATCATGCACAATCACTACCATGACAAGCCTCAAGCATGTACCATAACAACATAATCATAAGCATCCAAAACAACACACAGGAATACCTCTGATCCTATAGCTAACCTGATACACAACATTACAAACCTGTAGCTCTTCCTCAACTTCAACAACAAGAGAATAACATCTTCATCAAACTTTACCTCACTCTCACAAGACTAGTTTTGGATTAGTCACAAACCCTAAATTTCAACACGAATAACTCCATACCTGTAATGAATAAAGGCCAAAATTTTTAACCACATATACTCTAATATATTTCTTCCATCTCCTCAAAATTTCATGGTCCGAAGCTTCTCAGAACAAAAGGTATAGCAAAAATGGAAAAAAATCTTGAATTTTAGCTTATTCTAGAGAGCAAACTTGTACAACATGCCCCACACACTATTTGATATATGATTATGAAACTTGCACAAGAGATGCTACAAACTGTTATATTTCCACTTTAATTAGTCTCATATAATTTTGATCCTCTATGAAGGAGTTATGACTATTTTACTCATAACACCTGTTTGAGACTAGTTTCAGGACTAGCCAAAAACCCTATCTTCCACAGAGTGTATCTCAAAAAATACAATGACCCAGAAGCTGAAATTATTACCATAGGTACCTTGATATATCTTCTTAACAACCTCCAATTTTCACTATCTGATTCATTCTATAAAACAAATTATAGCGAAAAATGGTAAGATGACCTTTAAATAACATACCTTATTCACAAGACTTTATCCTCCCTTGGAATTTCACCCTTCTTCACTTGATATTCCCTTTGAAATTCGCCTCATGTCTCCTCGGTTACCTTAGATAAGAATAAATTACTCACATAAATTATATTCAATACAATGTGTGTGTGAATGTACTTATGAGTGACTTCTTGAGGTGTATATATACTTTTTCTAAGTAACCTCTTTCCTTAACTTTAGGGATTCTTGAAATTTATTGTTACAACCACTTTAGCCTTTCATTAATGAATTGCAACAAATTAGGAGCTTCTTAACCCATCTTTGGGGCTTCCAAATTCATGATCTCATAACTCCTCAACCATGAGGAACTACGTGATTTCCACCTACCGTTGGAAACAACACGACGAGGGCTATCCATCTATGAGTGTGTTACCTTCATTTACATTATCCTTCATGTCCTTGTTCCTCCAAAAAAATTGGGCTTCATGAACACACCTATGGGTTTCTTGTAGACACTTTCAAATTGTCTTCCCATGAGGGCCATGCTTAGAGCTACGCCATAAGGGGACCACTTTGGAGACTTCTCCAAATACATCCATCACATCTGTTGACATCAATGACAACCACTACTTGTTGACATCAATGACAACCAATTGTCCAACAATTGCTTTCCTCACACCTTGTTTTGTGCTTTTAGAGTGAGATGTCCACCTTTATACCTCACACATACCACACTTGGGGATTTCCTCATGCATTTGAGGCTAAATGTTGACTCTTCTAGGACATTGCTTCATTGGAGGACTTCATTACCATAATTTGAGGGTCTTTTCTTGTATCTTTAAGGGATATTGAGGCCTATTGACCCTAGTCGACCTCAATTTACTTGAACGAATTACTCTTTCGGAGGGTTTTCTGTACACGTGGCATAATTTAATTGCATATTTACTTAGTCTCATTTAATTTTTGGATGACACGTCACTTGTATTTTTATAGGCTAGATCTAGGGTAATAATATTTTTACATTGAGATAGATTTTATATTCCTTGTCTATATAAAAAAGGAAGCATCTCTTGTTGTAATTCATTGCTATAACTTGTGAGGAAACCTCTTGTCTAATTTGTGGATATTGATATGGATGGATAACTATAGCACTATCTTGGAATGATCTCGTGTGGATTCTTTACAAATTTATGGATGTTGTTGGATCATTGGTTTTGGTGAATCAATTTGATGAGTAATTGGTCTCTTTGAATATTTGTGGATTTTCTTTGTGAATTGTTGCAAGTGTGGTATACTTCTATATTGTTGGTTGTGTGCCCTCTTCCTCTCCTCTTGATTGGTCCCTTCTACAAATCCATTGTGGGGGGATTGCTAGTGGAGAATATTTCCCTTGAATAATCTTGAAGCTTGTAAGTCACTAGGAGGACTTGCTAGGATTGGTAGTGGAAAACCCTAAATATCACCCTAGGTTCACTTACATTTTTTCAAGAGGATCCTGTTGAGGTTTCTGAGATCCCTTTAACTCAACAACAGGAACCAAACCTGCCCAAGAGGCCCAATTAGAATCGTAACAGTTTGATGAGTGGTAAGGTTCTCCAGATTTATGATCTGTCTACAATTATCGATGGGATTTAATTGTGATTGATAGATATGCCTTTTCTATGAAACCTTTCCTCAGGCTACACAACTCTCTTTTTTGTTCTTTTCTAACATTTGTAACAAAAGGAAGATAGAGCTTAAACTAAATAGCAAAGGGAATTTAAATTATGTGTTGGGGAAGGCTGGGTTTTAGGATAACCTTTATACCTTAGCATGCAGAAGAAGAAGATATAAAATACTTCAAACTAGAAATAATACCATTTTGGATAGTAAACATTCAACATCGTCTAAGATAACAATTACATAAATAAAATATATACGTGACAATAAGTTAGTGGAAGAAAAGTAATTTTCAATTCCCTATTATCAATCATAGGTTAACACAATCGATTTCTATTCATCAACTAGAATAAAATAACTATTGAAACATTATAAGATATCTTTAAATAACATATACAACAACTCTTACTCAATATAGAAACAAATATTGAATTCGAAGACAGAGATAATCCCCCTC
>ML777915.1:118078-164778 GCA_009831015.1 Picea engelmannii
GGGGGGGGGGGTGTTGGGTGGGGGTGAATCAATATGAGATTTTTTTACCACTTTCGACCACAATATTCAAACTTCATTGATGAGAACACTCATACTCCACTTGTGACCAATGTTCCTCCGATGTTTCTCTCCCCCTTTGACATCAATGGAAAAGGATATCTCCCCTTGGGGATGCTCCCTTTGTATTCATGCTTCTAATATTTCTCTTTCTCCCCATTTGACATCGTGGGTAAAAGGGTAACTTCACCTATCGATATAACTTCTATGAACAATATTTCTCTAACTTCATGCACTCCCCCTATCTTCATGTTTCTGATCTCTTTCTCTGACAATTTTTCTTCCTTGAATTTTTTGCAAGATGTCATGTCGATCAATGTGGGGTTTCCTGTATATGCTTTCTTTCCTCTCTTCTGGGTTTCTTTGTCCATTGGTTCTTCCTCTTGTAATTCACTGACATATATAAGAATAATTCAAAGTGACTTGACTTCAAGTATTAATGACTTGTCAATTTCACATCAATGACCATACCTTCTTCTAACGATATAGATTCTATTGTGCCTTTTACTTCTTTCCTTCCCGATTCCACTTGTACACTGATTCCACTGATTCCAATTGTTACCATGCTTTCATCCACTTTCATGTATCTATTTAGACCTATCAAAGTTCTCATGAATCCATCTTTGTCCATATGTCATAAACTTCCCATGACTCTGCTACTCAACTGTATACAATGCTGACCCATTGCTGATCACAACATATTCAAGATTCTCAAGATGTCTTCTCAATTTTGCAAATTAGACTCTACATGCCTACAACAATCTGTACTGAATATGTCCCTATCTGAATGCATGCCTTGAATCCTATATACAATGAATCTCTTCCATTCTGAAACTTCCTATCCAAAAATTGTAAATACTTTAGACTGCTCGAAAGATAGTTCTTTGATCTGTAGAGATGCTTCTTAGACTCCCCCTCTTAAATATTCATATTTACTGGGAGTCTCCAAGATGGATGACTCAAAAAAATATCCTCTCTGATGTAGAGTAATCTTCCTCTTCGTCTGTGGATTCATCATTTTCTTTTTCATCCTCTTCCCGAATTTTGACATTCTTTTCATTTTCTTCTTGAATTCTAACTTCATCCTCTTCCTAGATTCTGACATCTTCCTCTTGGCCTACGAATTCATTATGATCTTATGCTACTATAAATCTCATGAGTACCATCTCTAGGACCTGTTCTTCATTCACTTACTCTTCTTGTTTTCCATTTCTTCTCCAAACCTTCATGTATCTGACATCGATGTTTTCCTTCATGGGATACTCTATCACACTTCTACAATTTCGAGCTATGTGACCATAATTGTGCCATTTGTAACATTCAATGTTGGAGAGATCCACATAAAAATCTATAGTTTGAACATTTCTTCCATATGCTCTGCAATCTACAACTTTATGTCCAAAGTTAGTACATGTAAAACAATGACCCGAAAATAAATTTTGATACGTGGGAGTGAATGATATTTGTGGTGTAGTCCTTCTAAATTCCTACCTTGGCTGATAACAATTTTCTCTTTGGTTGTTTCCTTCACAATGATTGAAGCTTTTGTTTTTCCTGAATGCAGAGGGGCTTCTGTATTCATTCCTTTCTGATTTTTTTGACCATGATTACTTCCTTTGAGAACTTATGCATAACTCTTTTGTTTTGTTCCTTTCATCATGGAGGTTGAACCTTCCTCAAAATGAACATTCTTTTATCCTAGTGAAGATTTGTCACTGTATGGCCTTTGAATATTGAGAATGTTTTCTAATACTTGAGAAACTTTCAAGTTCTTTATGAGTTTGTTGACTTCAACTCTCAATGTCACAACTTCCTTTTCAAGATTCTCACACTCTTTTTCTTTCTTTATCATTTGAATCTGCATTACTTATTCCTTTATCTTTCCTTCTTCAAATTGAGTTTTCAAGGAGATGATTTCTTCTTTGAATGAATTGTTTTTCTTTCTTTCTTCAGTTCAGTTAAAGCACTCATTAATTCTTCCTCAAGATCAACTTCAACTTCTTCTTTGCCACTTTCAAGAGTTCTTCTCTTAGTTTCCGTAGCCATAAAGAGTACCTTTTTAGAGTTACTATTGCATTAATCATCTTCTTCAGATGAGGAACTATCTTCTCTTGAGTAGATATTTTTCTTGAAGACTTTCCTTTTATCACCTTATATATTTGCCTTTTTATATTTATTTTCTTTATTGGGATCTTCTTCTTTATCACTATCTGAATTCTTAGCATAAGTACACTTATTTGCAAAATGAAATTTTTTACCACAATCAAAACATTTTAAGGGAAGCATACCTTTGTACTTGTCGATTCCTCTCTTCAACTTCCTTACGAAGTTGGCTATTTCTTCATCCTCGTCTGAATCATCTCTACAACTGCAATTTGACCTTGACTCAGGTTTTTTCTTCTTATTTGTTTTCTTGGATGCTTTGAAAGATGCTTCTTTCTTGGATGGATTTTCCTGTTCTATTCTCATTTCACAAGTGGTAAATATTCCATGTATCTCATCCATTCTTATCGTACTCACATCTGCTCTTTCTTCTAGTGTTGAAATATTAAGATCAAATCTCATTGGAAAATATCTTAGTACCTTTTGAAAAATCATAGATTCACCAACTTCTTCTCCCAATCCTTTAATTGCATTCACTATTTCATCAACTCATACAAATTAAGCTGCAATGTCTTCATCTTCCTTCATTTTCAACTGTTCAAATTGACCTCTATAAGTATGAAGCTTGATCGCTTTGAATTTGGCATCTCCTTCATAAAGATTCTGAAGTTTATCCCAAATCTCCTTTGAAGAATCACAATGCATAACCTTGAAATATACTGAATCAATTAGACCATTCATGATAGCATTTTTATCCCTTGATTTTTTTTGGCTAAGTTTCTTTACATCATTATCTTTTGGTGGAGTGGAAGGCTCTTTGTATCTGTCTACTACTGATTTCAAAACATAAAATCCCTATGCTTGTACATAAGTTTTCATTATTCCGCTCCAAAAGGAATAATTCTATCCATCAAACCGTGGTATTCCATTCTTGTATGAATTGGTGCTCTCCATGATCTACCATCTAGTGATTAAACTACTTTCTTGAAGGACCTTCTTTGATACCAATTATTGGAATACTTAGAGGGGGGGGGGGTGAATCAGTATGAGATTTGTTTACCACTTTCAATCACAATATTCGAACTTCATCAACAATATATAATTTATTATTGCATCCAATATATCATGAGCATATAATCATAAGTAGTACAAATCAACAATATCACATCAGAGACACAATACACTAGAATTTACGTGGAAACCCAACTGGGAGAAAAACACATAATGATTTCTTATTTATATCAAGAACACATTCATAGGAATCACCAAATTCCAAATTCTCTAGCACCAAATGGAAGGAGGAACCAACCCCCTAATTTACAAGAACCAACCTGAAGGAAGCTACAACTCCCTAAATTCTATGGCACCAACCGGAAGGAGGCACTGACCCCCTGATTTATAGGCACCAACTTGAAGGAAGCACCAACTCCTTGAGTTATCTAACACCAACCAGAAGGAGGCTACAACCCCATGATTTATAGGGACCAACTTGAAGTAATCTCAACCTCCCTGAGTTCTCCGACACCAACCAGAAGGAGGCTACAACCCCTTTCCTTGCCTTATCCTACCACCCTAAAGTATAAGCGTAGAATCATTATCACTACCACTCATTAACCTATAAATTCCACTATCACTGATACATTAGCCAATGAATACTATTATCACATCAACCAACCTTTCACTGTCATTGTCACATCAACCAACCTGCCACTATCACTGATACATCAATCAACCTTTCACTATCACTATCACATCAACCAACTTGTCACTATCACTGTCACATCAATCAACCTATCATTGTCAGTGTCACATCAACCAACCTGTCACGGTCACTATCGCATAAACCAACCTTTCACTGATGATCAACCAATCATCCAACCTATTACTGTCTCTATCACTGATATACCATCATCAACCAACTATAACTAGATCCACTCACATGGATACCAAAACCATCACCAAACCATGTAAATCAACCACCAACCAGAACCTATACCATACCATGTACATCAAACCTGTACCATATCATGCATCAACCATGTACCAACCTATACCATATCATGCATCAACTATGCACCGAAACCTATACCATACCTTGCACATCAACCATGTACATCAACCTATACCATACCATCCATAAAACATGTACCATACCATACACATCAACCATGTACATTGAACTATACCATACCATGCATCAACCATGCACCATACCAAGTACATCAACCATGTACCATATCACGTACATAAATCATGTATCAACCTCAACATGTACCAACATCACCAAGACATGCACCTCATACATGTACCAAGAATATGCCAATATAATGCACCAAATATGTGCCTCAAACATATACCAATGCCTCAACAAGATACCAATGAATGACCATTACATCATCAAAAAGTAACCTAGATGTACCTCTAACAATGTATCATACCATCACCAATGTGTATCATGCACAATCACTACCATGACACGCCTCAAGAATGTACCATAACAACATAATCATAAGAATCCAAAACAACACACAGGAATACCTTTGATCCTATAGCTAACCTGATACACAAGATTACAGACCTGTAGCTCTTCCTCAACTTCAACAACAAGAGAATAACATCTTCATCAAACTTTACCTCACTCTCACAAGAATAGTTTTGGATTAGTCAAAAACCCTAAATTTCAACAAGAATAACTCCATACCTGTAATGAATAAAGGGCAAATTTTTTAACCACATATACTCTAATACATTTCTTCCATCTCCTCAAAATTTCATGGTCTGAAGCTTCTCATAACAAAAGGTATAGCGAAAATGGAAAAAAATCTTGAATTTTAGCTTATTCTAGAGAGAAAACTTGTACAACATGCCCCACACGCACTATTTGATATATGATTATGAAACTTGCACAATAGATGCTACAAACTGTTATATTTCCACTTTAATTAGTCTCATATAATTTTGATCCTCTATGAAGAAGTTATGACTATTTTACTTAGAACACCTGTTTGAGACTAGTTTCAGGACTAGCCAAAAGCCCTATCTTCCACAGAGTGTATCTCAAAAAATGCAACGACCCATAAGCTAAAATTATTACCATAGGTACCTTGATATATCTTCTTAACAACCTCCAATTTTCACTATCTGATTCATTCTATAAAACAAATTATAGTGAAAAATGGTAAGATGACCTTTAAATAACATACCTTAGAACACATCATCACAAGACTTTATCCTCCCTTGGAATTTCACCCTTCTTCACTTGATCTTCCCTTTGAAATTCGCCTCATGTCTCCTTGGTTACCTTAGATAAGAATAAATTACTCACATAAAATATATTCAATACAATGTGTATGTGAATGTACTTATGAGTGACTTCTTGAGGTGTATATATACTTTTTCTAAGTAACCTCTTTCCTTAACTTTATGGATTCTTGAAATTTATTGTTACAACCACTTTAGCCTTTCATTAATGAATTGCAACAAATTAGGAGCTTCTTAACCCATCTTTGGGGCTTCCAAATTCATGATCTCATAACTCCTCAACCATGAGGAACTACGTGATTTTCCACCTACCGTTGGAAACAACATGACGAGGGCTATCCATCTATGATGTGTTACCTACATTTACATTATCCTTCATATCCTTGTTCCTCCAAAAAAATTGGGCTTCATGAACACACCTATGGGTTTCTTGCAGACTCTTTCAAATCGTCTTCCCATGAGGGCCATGCTTAGAGCTACGCCATAAGGGGACCACTTTGGAGACTTCTCCAAATACACCCATCACATCTATTGACATCAATGAAAACCACTACTTGTTGACATCAATGACAACCAATTGTCCAACAATTGCTTTCCTCACACCTTGTTTTGTTCTTTTAGAGTGAGATGTCCACCTTTATACCTCACACATACCACACTTGGGGATTTCGTCATGCAGTTGAGGCTAAATGTTGACTCTTCTAGGACATTGCTTCATTGGAGGACTTCATTACCATGATTTGAGGGTTTTTTCTTGTATCTTTAAGGGATATTGAGGCCTATTGACCCCAATCGACCTCAATTTACTTGGACAAAATACTCTTTTGGAGGGTTTTCTGTACACGTGGCATAATTTAATTTCATATTTACTTAGTCTCATTTAATTTTTGGATGACATGTCACTTGTATTTTTATAGGCTAGATCTAGGGTAATAATATTTTTACATTGAGATAGATTTTATATCCCTTGTCTATATAAAAAAGGAAGCATCTCTTGTTGAAATTCATTGCTATAACTTGTGAGGAAACCTCTTGTCTAATTTGTGGATATTGATATGGATGGATAACTAGAGAACTATCTTGGAATGATCTCGTGTGGATTCTTTACAAATTTATGGATGTTGTTGGATCATTGGTTTTGGTGAATCAATTTGATGAGTAATTGGTCTCTTTGAATATTTGTGGATTTTATTTGTGAATTGTTGCAAGTGTGGTATACTTCTCTATTGTTGGTTGTGTGCCCTCTTCCTCTCCTCTTGATTGGTCCCTTCTACAAATCCATTGTGGGGGGATTGCTAGTGGAGAATATTTCCCTTGAATCATCTTGAAGCTTGTAAGGCACTAGGAGGACTTGCTAGGATTGGTAGTGGAAAACCCTAAATATCACCCTAGGTTCACTTACATTTTTTCAAGAGGATCCCGTTGAGGTTTCTGAGATCCCTTTAACTCAACAACATGAACCAAACCTGCCTAAGAGGCCCAATTAGAATCGTAAGCGTTTGATGAGTGGTAAGGTTCTCCAGATTTATGATCTGGCTACAATTATCGATGGGATTTAATCGTGATTGATAGACATGTCTTTTCTATGAAACCTTTCCTCAGGCTACACAACTCTCTTTTTTGTTCTTTTCTAACATTTGTAAAAAAAGGAAGATAAAGCTTAAACTAAATAGCAGAGGGAAGTTAAATTATGTGTTGGGGAAGTCTGGGTTTTAGGATAACCTTTATACCTTAGCATGCAGAAGAAAAAGATATAAAATACTTCAAACTAGAAATAATACCATTTTGGATAGTAAACATTCAACATCGTCTGAGATAACAATTACATAAATAAAATATATACGTGACAATAAGTTAGTGGAAGAAAAGTAATTTTCAATTCCCTATTATCAATCACAGGTTAACACAATCGATTTCTATTCATCAACTAGAATAAAATAACTATTGAAACATTATAAGATATCTTTAAATAACATATACAACAACTCTTACTCAATATAGAAACAAATATTGAATTCGAAGACAGAGATAATCCCCCTCGGTCCAATCACATTCACACCTTAGATGAAAGAAATGTCTTTGGTTCTAAACAAAACTTCTTACTTAAAATAACTTGCATAGAAATAGTTCTCTTACAATATTACATAAAAGATCTTTATCTCCAAAACCATCGACCCTAGTCTCAAGGTCGATTCTCTTATTTATGAAGTAAATCTAAACTAAAAATAGCTACTAAGTTGTGCTAATTCAAGAAAATGACATGTGGTGGAATTTATCTATCTGTTCTCTTTTGCTTCTCTCGATATCATCTGGTCGTTTTACTGAAGTGGATTGTTGCTTTTGTAATCTCACCATCTGTAGAAGAGATCTTCACATGTATTTGCATACATGAACCTATGTTGGTCCATCGGAGTGGAGAGGACCTCCTTCATCTCAATTTCCCATTCTTTGTACTTGATTAGTTTAACTCTCAAGCACTGTAAGAATGCGAGAGATTTAATCAGAGGCTCCATGAACCTCTTCACTTGACTCAAGATCATGCTTGAAACCTGCAAAATCTCCATTTTGCATACCTGGTCTTTCTCTTCATGCCGCTTAACTATGTCACGTAAGTCGACGAAATATTCCGGTGGACCAAACTTTGGCAAGTCGATATTCCTCATTCCTAATTGAATTTATCCCAAATTTTCTCACACTCTTCCCATATCTCATACATTTTCCATCGAGGTTTTTGGACCATGCTTACCCAGTGTTCAACTGCCTTCCTTATTCGAGCGATGATGTTGTCCATCAACACTCAAATGCCATGCTCTTCTGTATCTCGACCCTTTTGTACTTTTTTGATGTAGTCTATCCATTCTAAGGCTTGATGTGCCTTCTCATACCATCACTACATGTATTTACAGGTTGCCAAACCCATGAGGGTATCTTCTTGGAAATCCGTTATGCGAGCGGTGAAGATGTATCTCTCCCTTGTGAATTGCGCATACATCTCTCAAAACTCACACTTCAAGAGTACCACTGCCTATGTTGAATTTTGTTAATACTCTGCTTGATGTCGTAGATGGTCCAGTTCTTTCTTCATGGTGGTGACCTTCCTTTCCTCCCTTTTTTCCCTGTCTAAAGTGGCATCGGTTATGACCATCCTTGCTCCGATTAGCTTAGTCATCTTATCATTTTCTGTGTCAAACAATGTCTCCTCTGTGGTTATGAGATGTGTGCTATCAAGCATGAGCTTCCTTTTCTTGATTGTTCTTCTCATCACAACTTTTATTTTCCTATCATAAGAAATTTCCTATATATTGGCGACTTTGTTTACTAGTTCATGAATCTGTTCATCTCCCCAAGACAAAATATTTCCTAGGCTTCCCGCCGTGTAGAGGTGTTCCATGGAAGGTTGTCTTAGTTCCCTACCAGGGGAAATTCCTGTATGTTCTGGTGACTTGGCCTCCTGCTGGTCCTTGTCGGCTGATGGAGTCTTGGTCCTAGATGGGGAAGTATGGAAGGATCGACATTAGCTGGGAGTTCGACTGTTGAGATGCTGATTTTTGGTTGCCCCATTCCTTCTTCTTTTTCACCAGCATCCAAGTCATTCTTGGAGATGTCATTCTGAGTCCATGTTCCCAATTGATTGAGAAATACAATGTCAAGATTGATCCTAGCTACCAGGTCTCCTTCTTGAGGATTTGGATTCACATCATCAGAAACTGGAGCAAATGTTTCCTCTGGTTCCTTCTCCTGTGTGATTGGCACCGGGGTTTATTGGCATGTTTACAGGCATATATGCTTGTCATTGATGGCAAGATCAAAGTATGCAGCGATGGAAAAACAAGGACTACGTAAGCTCAGAAGAGATAGTGCAGAGGTGCACAAAGAGTGCAAGAGTGTGCTTGTTTATTTGATGGAAAACAAGCAGGCAAGGAAGACCAACAACACATGAATAATTGCATGGAAAGATCAGAAGCGTAAACTCCATTTCAGAGTTTTGGATACCGAGATATTGAGAAGTCAAGAGTTGAGACTCTTCAACACAGGAGTCCCGGATTTGTGAAACTCGGAATCCCGAAATCCTAAAAGAGGCACATCGACAAGAGTTTTGCAAACCGGGAAATAACTCCATTTCAGAGTTTTGGGTACCGGGAGTTGGAAGATTGAAGACTCTTCATCATTAGGAATCCCGGAATCACGAAATGCAAAACGCTGAAATCCCAGAAGAAGGAGGACAATTTCAGATACCGAGAGTTGGGGATGTCAAGAACTCTTACTATAGGAGTCCCGAAGTCGCGAAATGTCAAAGACTCCATACCGAAGGTTCGGATACCGGGAGTTGGAGATGTTAAGGACTCTCACAATAGGAATCCTGAAGTTGCGAAGTGAGAAAAGATGAAAAGTTGAGCTGACTCCATTTTGGAGTTTTGCAGACCAGGAGGTGAAGTTGTCAAGAACTCTCATGTCAAGAATGCTGAAATTGCGATGTGCGAAATCATGAAGAGATCTGAACCGTTGAATCATCTAGGGTGTGGACCGTTGATCCGACTCCATTTCGGAGCTTCGGATACCGGGAGTTGGAAGAGTCAAGTGACGAGACTCTTCATCGCAAGAATTGTGAAAGGCCGAAATGCGAAATGCCGAAATGATCGGAGCTAGTGCAACCAAGCTCCATTTCGAAGCTTCAGATACTGGGACATGGAGCATCGAGAACTCATTGCCACAGGAATGTCGAAGTGTCGAAAAGAGAAATTGCAAAAGCACTATATGGATAAGCGCTCGGTCACCTCTCATAGTCACATGGTCGAAGAGCTGTAGAGAAAAGCTTGAAGCGACAAGCTCCTTTTTTTTTTTTCAGAGTTTCGAAGATCGCGATGTGGAGAGTCAAGATGCCACACAATAGGATTGCCGAAATGACGAAATGCGAAACTTGTTTTGGCTCAGCCTGTGGTCATAGCCATTGGTCACATCGATGGAAGATGGAGGAAGGAGCTAGTGTAGACAAGCTCCATTTCAGAGTTTCGGGGATCGGGACATGGAGAGTATCGAAATCTTTACCACGGGGATCCTGAAATGCCGAAGTGCAAAATGGAAAAATGAACACAAGATTCAATGAAGTCAATTCAACGGTGCATATGCATTTGAATAAGATCAGAGAGATACTATTGCAATTCACAGTGTAACTGCTAGAAACAAATGATGGTTTCTGCAAGAGGATGAGCTCGTCTATGAAAGAGAAGATGAAGAGTCTCAACTGCTAGAGAAGCTTAGGAATATCGATATAACACCCAGTGATGATGGATGCATGGGTGAAACCGCAAGAGAAGCTGAAGAGTTACCATGATGATCATGCAGAGCACTCACAATGAGTAGGAGATGCAGAATAGAGAGAGACAACATGGCACACAGGAGATGGGATAGCCGTGGAAGAGTGAAGTGGAGAAAACACCCCGATGTGGAGGAGATTAGGTGTGGAGAGGATGCAAGAGCAAGAAGCAGATTACATGCACAAGGTGCACAGAGAGTATAATAATGATGAACAAAGAAGAAATTGGTAGGGCTATTGAGTGTGATTGAGGTGTGAAGAAGGAGGCAGAGCGCAGCAATAGAAATGCACAGAAGGGGAATGGTGCATTGAAGGGACATGGCACATAGAGCATAAAAATCAAAAGAATAGAAAGTGCAATGAGTGTGCAGAAGACACTGATGTAGACAAAGCAACACAGTGTAGCAGAACAATGATAAGTCTGGCAAGCCAATGATAAATATTGTATCACTATGATAAGTTTCATTAGCAAAAACTTATACTTCAAGGTGGTAGGGAGGTGCTAGGGAGGACTGTTGTCCTCAGAGGTTCAAGTGGGTGCTTGAACATAGGGAGTTGTAGCTTCCATCTAGTTGCATCCAGAGAAACCAGGGTGGCAGGGTGGTGCAAGGGAGAACTATTGTTCTCTGTTATACAGGTTGGTGCATGTGTGACTGGAAGTTGGTGCTTCCATCCAGTTGGTGCTGGAACGCTTAGGGAGTTGGTGCTTCCTTCTAGTGGGTGCTAGAGAAACCAGGGAGTTGGTGCTTCTTTCTAGTAGGTGCTAGAGAAAACAGAGAGTTGGTGCTCTTAGCAAGTTGCAGCTTGCAATACAGAGTTTGTAGCCTCACAATGAGTTGGAGATCATATGTATGATAATGTACATAATGTTAAGATTACTTATCATATAAAGAAGAAGAGGTTTTTACCCTTTATGGGTTTCCTTAGGAAATATCTATCTCTATATATTTCATATGTGAAAATGATGCTGATTGTTCTATTGCTTACTTCCCTACATTATTGTGATTGTCATTAAGTGCTTTACAAAGAATTTAAAATAAACATTATTGTTTAAGCACGATAACAACTGATTCACCCCCCTCTCAGTTGTCCAACAATTGGTATCAGATTCAGCCCCTTTTATCTAAGGGTAGATCCTAGAGCTTAAACATGTCAAGACATGAAGGAAATTCAACCAATAAGGCCCCTCTGTTCAATGGAACAAAATTTGCCTTCTGGAAAGTTAGAATGAGAACCTACATAATGGCTTTATGTGCAGATGTCTAAGATGTGGTAGATACTGGTCATGTAAAGCTAGTTGTACTAGTTAGTAAGGATGACAAGCTAGAATTTAGCTTCAACGCTAAGGCTATGAATGCTATCTTGAGTGGGCTTGCAGAAGCAGAATTCGTAAAAGTTATGCACCTAGGAACTGCCAAAGAAATGTGGGACAAACTCATTAGCAGTTATGAAGTTAATGAGAAGGTAAAGGACACCAAGCTTCAAAACTATAGAATACAGTTTGAACAACTGAAGATGAAGGAAGATGAAAATGTTGGAAAATACTTTCTGAGAGTAGAAGAAATGGTAAATGCAATGAAAGTACTTGGTGAGAAAATTGAGGAACCTTCTTTAGTTCAGAAAATTTTGAGATCTCTACCAGATAGGTTCAAACTGAAGGTGTCTGCTATTGGAGAACTTAATGATTTGAAAACCTTAGAGTTTGATCAACTTCTAGGAACATTGACTGCATATGAAATGAGAATAGTTAAAGATAAACCCACCTCTAGAGAAGCATCATTTAAGGAATATGAGAATGAAGACTCAGAGTCTGCTGAAATTGAAGCAAAATTTGTGAAGAGACTGAAGAAGGGATCAGGAAAATACAAAGGTAAACTGCCTTTCAAATGTTTCAACTGTGGTAGGATAGGTCATTTTGCAAATAAATGTCTCCACAAAAGAAAGGATCAGACATGTGATGACGAGGAGAAGCACAAACACATAAATTTCTGTAAAGAGAATAACTTTAAGAAGAAAAGTCTTTGTGTAAACAATGATGATGATCCTTCAGATGATGAAGACAATGACTCCACTATTGAAGATAAACTAAATGACTTCATACTTATGGCCAAAGAGGATTATGATAATATAATCACAGGAAGTGATGCTAATGAAGAAGAAGCTGTGGTTGACATGGAAGGAGAACTGATCAGTGCACTGGAAGAGATTGATAGACTAAGAATTAAGAACAGAAAGAAAAGACAATTGCTGATGCAGTTCGAGAAAGACAGTAAAGAACCTGATGAAGTCCTTGTCCTACTAAAAGTGGAATTAGAAGAGGTAAAGAAAATCAAAGACATTCTGAAACGACAGTTATAAGAAAAGAAGGCAAGATGTGAAGCCTTAGAACAAGAAGTAGTGAAAACTAGGAAATAGATGGAGAAGTTTCAAGCCTTGTATAATCAGAATCTATCAAGTATCAAAGCCTCAGAAGGATTAGCCACCATTTTGAATCCGCAAAGGAATCCAAAGCTGAAAACTGGTTTGGGTTATGAAGAGGGATCAAGTAGTGATAAGCCAAGAAACTAAGAACCCATCAAGTTTGCCAAATTTACAACCAATGACAACAATGAACCTGCAGAAACAAAGGAAGACAATCAGCCGCCCAGGATGAGTAAAGAAAAAGGTGCCAGGACTAAATCTGTAGAACAAAGAAATAATGTGCTCCCTGCTGAAAGACATCACCAACATGGAAGAAATCGATTTCCTCAAAGAAGGCAACCATTTTCTAGGTACAAAGAATTTTTCTATGGCTATTGTTTCTATTGTTCTAACTTTGTTCACAAAGATGTAAAGTGTTCCTTAAGACTTAGACATGAGAAATTAAGATTTCAAAGGAATAAACACTTGCCACAATAAAGAATGATACAACCAAATAACAAACCTTCACAGATTCCAAATTTCCGAATTAAGTCTAGAGACATGCAACTAAGGAGGTCAAGAAATAATCAACAGTCAATGAGTAGACAATGCTGCAACAATAATTTTGACCTATTGAACAATGAGATTGAATGCTACATCTTTCATAACTATGGACATAAATTTGTCGATTGTCGATTAAGGAACTATGAACCAGATTTGAATTCCCCTGCTGAAAATGTCAAGGTTTGGAAGAAGAAAGAAAGTGACAAGTGTGGATTAGTGTTGTCAGCTTAAAGAAAAAAAAACCCACAGTGGATGCTCCAAACATATGATGAGAGACAAAGGTAAGTTTCTATCTCCAAGTGAAAGCAAATCAGGAAACATAACCTTTGGAAATGATGCTCCAGGTAAAATAAAGGGTAAAGGGATGGTGAGTTTAAGTAATGGAAAAGGAAAAGCCCAAGATGTTCTACTTGTAGATGGACTGAAACATAATCTGCTGAGTGTAAGTCAAATGTGTGATAGAGGATGTGAAGTGGTGTTCACATCCAAGGACTGCAAAATAAAGTCTGTAAACTCAGGACAAGTGGTGACCAAAGGCATAAGGAAAGAAAATAACATATATGTGCTGAAAGAAAATAGAGAAGAGTGTCATCTGAGAAAACATGATGAAAGTTGGTTATGGCATAGAAGACTTGGACATCTAAACTTTGACCACTTAATCAAACTCAAAAATCTTGAGGCAGTAAAAGATCTTCCGAGAATATCTAAGCCCCAAGATTCAATGTGTAAACCCTGCTAAGTAGGAAAGCTAACCAAGACACAGTTTAAGTCCAAGAGATTTACTTCAACAGAGAAACCATTCCAACTAGTTCATCTGGATTTATGTGGACCATCAAGACAGGAAGGCATAGGGAAAGAAAACTAATTCATGTTGATTATTGATGATTATTCTAGACTTGCTTGGGTTTCTTTTCTCAAAGAAAAAGCTGAAGCATTTGAGAAGTTTAAAATATTTAAGGCTTTAACGGAGACTCAAACAGGGAAGAGGTTAAAGACAGTAAGATCAGACCGAGGAGGAGAGTTTATGTCAAGTGATTTCAAGGAATTCTTTGATAAGCATGGGATCAAGAGAGAATACACAATACCAAGAACTCCACAACAAAATGGAGTAGTTGAGAGGCAAAACAGAACAGTGCAGGAAATGGCCAGGTCAATGATGAATGAGAAGAACATTGGTCAAACCTACTGGGTAGAATCAATACACACAACAATCCATGTTCTTAACAAAGCCCACCTCAGAACAAAAAGTGACAAGACACCTTATGAACTGTGGTATTGGAGACTTTCCTCAATCAAACACTTCAAAGTCTTTGGGAGTAAATGTTACATAAAGAATAATGATGAGAACCTTGGCAACTATGATGACAGGGCTGATGAAGGTATCTTCTTAGGATATGCTACAAATAGTAAAGGATACAAATGCTATAATAAGAGGCTGCATAAAATGGTTGACTTTATTGACGTAAAATTTGATGAAGGAATCCCAGCAAGAGAGGGGTACAATAATGAGTCTTCTATAGAGGACACAGCTAAAGCTGAAGATGAACAGGTCCAAGAATCAGAAAACGAATATTCTGAATCAGATGAAGACATAGAAACTCAGACAGACTCAAATTAGCAGGCAACTTCAAATTCCTCCTCCAGAATCACTCAAAAGAATCATCCTGCAAGTCAGATAATTGGTGAAAAAGACAAAGGTGTACAAACCAAGAGAAAGATAATAAAAAATACCGAGCAATCACATATAGCTTTCATATCCATGCTGGAACCCAAGAATTTTAATGAAGCTAGCAAAGATGACCATTGGGTTAAAGAAATGAATGATGAACTGATCAGATTAAGAAAAACAATACGTGGGAGATGGTTCATAGATCTGAAGGTTAAAATATCATTGGTTCCAAATGGATATTTAAGAATAAGTTGAATGAGCGGGGACAAGTTGTCAGGAAAAAAGAAAGATTGGTCTGTAAAGGCTATGCTCAAATAGAAGGACTGGATTTTGATGAAACTTTTGTGCTCATAGCAAGATTAGAAGCTATCAGAATATTTCTTGCCTATGCTTGTCATAAAAGGTTTAAAGTCTATCAAATGGATGTCAAGTCAACTTTTCTAAATGGAGATTTAAATGAAGAAGTCTATATGGAACAACTAGAAGGTTTCGAACTGTCTGATAACCCTGACTTAGTATGCAAGCTGAAGAAATATTTATATGGGTTAAAACAAGCCTCTCGAGCTTGGTATTACAGACTGGATACGTATCTCAAAGACAAAGGGTTCAAGAGAGGAACAATTGACAACAATTTGTATATCAAAACAAAGGATAATGATCTGCTCATTGTATTGGTCTATGTAGATGACATCATCTTCAGATGTAATAAGGATTCATTGGTACAATGGTTTGCTTCTGCCATGGAGTCTGAGTTTGAAATGTCTATGATAGGTGAATTGCCATTTTTTCTTGTTCTGCAAATTACTTAGAGGTCTGAAGGGATGTTCATTTCTCAAGAAAAATATCTAAGAGAAATGTTGAAAAGTTTTCAAATGGAAGATTCTAAACCTGTGGGTACACCTATGGTTACTGGATGCAAATTAAGCAAGGATGATGACTCACCTAATGTTGATCAAAGTTCATATAGGTCAATGATAGGCAACCTGCTGTACATCACAACATCTCGCCTAGACATAATGCATGCTGTTGGAATGGTGGGAAGATATCAGTCTACACCTAAACAAAGTCATTTGCTAGCTGTCAAAAGGATATTCAGGTATTTGAAAGAAACAATGACTTATGTTCTGTGGTATCCTAGAAATCAGAATTTTGGTTAACTACTTATTCATATGCAGATTGGGCAAACTGTGTTGATGAGAGAAAAAGCACTAGTGGAGGAGCATTCTTCCTGGGTGACTCATTAGTAGCATGGCTTAGTAAAAATCAAAGTTCCATTTCTTTATCGACTACAGAGGCAGATTACATTGCTGCTGCTACCTGTTGCACTCAGGTATTATGGATGATTCAGACACTTGCAAACTTGGAGGTAAAATACGCTGGACCGATCCTAATTCATTGTGATAACACTAGTGCCATCAATGTGTCTAAGAATCCTGTATTCCACTCCAAGACCAAGCATATTCCCATAAAATACCATTTTTCGAGAGAGCAGGTCACCAATCAGGTTGTTCAATTCCATTACATTCCAACCACAGAACAAATTGCAGACATCTTTACTAAACCCCTAGCCAAGACACCATTTGAATATCTCTGACAGAAGCTGGGTGTCATCTCGTCTCACGCCTAAGAGAGTCCATCTTGTTAGGGGGAGTTTTATATTGATTGAACATTTGATACCTCCTAAAATTACTGCAATAGCTTAGGGGGAGCATGTTTTCTTTGACATTGATGTCAAAGGGGGAGAAAAAGGAGTGGTTCGGACCGAATTCTACATTTGGAGGTCCAAATAGATTAGCACAGTCGTTCAAGGTTGCCATCAATGCCAAAGGGGAATATTGTTGGCATGTTTACAGGGATATATGCTTTTCATTGATGGCAAGATCAGAGTATGCACCGATGGAAAAACAGGGAGTACGTAAGCTCAGAAGAGATAGTGCAGATCTGCATGAAGAGTGCAAGAGTGTGCTTGTTTATTTGATGGAAAACAGGCAGGAAAGGAAGACCATCAACACAGGAATAATTGCATGGAAAGATCAAAAGCGTAAACTCCATTTCGAAGTTTTAGATACCGGGAGATTGAGAAGTCAAGAGTTGAGACTCTTTAACACAGGAGTCCCGGAGTTGCAAAACCTGAAATCCCAAAATCCTGAAAGAGGCACATCAACAAGAGTTTTGCAGATCGGGAAATAACTCCATTTCGGAGTTTCGGGTACCGGGAGTTGGAAGATTGAAGACTCTTCATCATCAGGAGTCCCAAAATCGTGAAATGCGAAACGCCGAAATCCCGGAAGAAGGAGGACAATTTTGGATATCGGGAGTTGGGGATGTCAAGAACTCTTACTACAGGAGTCCCGAAGTCGCGAAATGTGAAATCGCGAAATGTCAAAGACTCCATACCGGAGGTTCGGATACTGGGAGTTGGAGATGTCAAGGACTCTCACGACATGAATCTCAAAGTTGCGAACTACGAAAAGCTGAAAAGTTGAGCTGACTCCATTTCAGAGTTTCGCAGACCGAGAGGTGGAGTTGTCAATAAATCTCACGTCAAGAATGCCAAAATTGCAATGTGTGAAATCATGAAGAGATTTGGACCGTCAAATCATCTAGGGTGTGGACCATTGATCCAACTCCATTTCAGAGCTTTGGATACCAGGAGTTGGAAGAGTCAAGTGATGAGACTCTTCATCGCAAGAATCATGAAATGCCAAAATGATCGGAGCTAGTGCAACCAAGCTCCATTTCAAAGATTCAGATACCGAGACATGGAGAATCAAGAACTCATCGCCATAGGAATGCCGAAGTGACGAAAAGAGAAATCGTGAAAGAACTATATGGATAAGTGCTCAGTCACCTCTCGTAGTCACATGGTCGAAGAGTTGTAGAGAAAAGCTTGAAGCGACAAGGTCCTTTTTTTTTCGGAGTTTCATAGATCGTGACTTGGAGAGTCGAGATGCCACACAACATGATTGCCGAAATGCCAAAATGCAAAACACATTTTGGCTCAGCCTGTGGTCACAACCACTGGTCACATCAGCGGAAGATGGAGGAAGGAGCTAGTGCAGACAAGCTCCATTTTAGAGTTTTGGGGATCGGGACATGGAGAGTAATGAAATATTTATCATGGGGATCCTGAAATGCCGAAGTGTGAAATGGAGAAATGAATGCAAGATTCAATGAAGTCAATTCAACAGTGCAGATGAATTTGAATAAGATTGAAGAGCTACTGTTGCACTTCATAGTGTAACTGCTCGAAACAAATGATGGTTTCTACCAGAGGATGAGCTCATCTATGAAAGAGAAGACGAAGAGTCTCAACTGCCAGAGAATCTTAGGAATCTCGATATAACACCCAGTGATGATGGATGCGTGGGTGAAACCGCTAGAGAAGCTGAAGAGTTACCATGATGATTAGGCAGAGCACTCACAATGAGCAGGAGATGCAGAACAGAGAGAGACAATGTGGCACACATGAGATGGGATAGCCGTGGAAGAGTGAAGTGGAGAAAACACCCCGATGTGGAGGAGATTAGGTGTGGAGAGGATGCAAGAGAAAGAAGCAGATTGCATGCACAAGGTGCACATAGAGTATAAGAATGCTGAACAAAGAAGAAATTGGTAGGGCTATTGAGTGTGATTGAGGTGTGAAGAAGGAGGTAGAGCGCAACAACAAAAATGCACAGAAGGGGAATGGTGCATTGAAGGGACATGGTGTAGAGAGCATAAAAGGCAAAAGAACAGAAAGTGCAAGGAGTGTGCATAAGACACTGATCCAGATAGAGAAATGCAGTGTAGTAGAACAATGATAAGTCTGGTAAGCCAATGATAAATATTGTATCACTGTGATAAGTTTCATTAGCAAAAATTTATACTTTAGGGTGGTAGGGAGGTGCTAGGGAGGAATGTGGTCCTCAGAGGTTCAAGTGGGTGCTTGAACACAAGGAGTTGTAGCTTCCATCTGGTTGCAGCCAGAGAAACTAGGGTGGCAGGGTGGTGCAAGGGAGAACTGTTGTTCTCTGTTATACAGGTTGGTGCTTCCATCTAGTTGGTGTTGGAACACTTAGGGAGTTGGTGCTTCCTTCTAGTGGGTGCTAGAGAAACCAGGGAGTTGGTGCTTCCTTCTAGTAGGTGCTAGAGAAAAACAAAGAGTTGGTGCTCTCAGTAAGTTGCAGCCTCATAATGAGTTGGAGCTCATATGTATGATAATGTACATAATGTAAAGATTACTTATCACATAAAGAAGAAGAGGTTTTTACCCTCTATGGGTTTCCTCAGGAAATATTTGTCTTTATATATTTCATATGTGAAAATGATGCTGATTGTTATATTGCTTACTTCCCTACATTATTGTGATTGTCATTAAGTTCTCTGCAAAGAATTTAAAATAAGTATTATTATTTAAGCACAGTAATAACTTATTCACCCCCCCTCTCAGTTGTCCAACAGGGTTATGCATGAGGCCTTTGACTCTTCCTCATCGTCATATATCGTGATTAAAACTATGGGGACAGTAGGAATACCCGTCCCACTGGATGTTCTCGCTCACCTTAGCTAGGCTGTAGTAGTCACCAATGATCCTGCTTGTGGTGACATAGGGATGGGGTTTTCTTGATCAATGGTCTCCTCTGGTGGAATTGTCCCGGAGCCATTTAGCTCTTCCTCATGATTACTTGTCCAAGGTAATCATCAAGGGTCCTATCAAAGGGTTAAGTGGGGGAGCTTCCCCTAATATTTTCATTTCTCTTTAAAATTCTTCTAGTAAAAATATCCCCCTCCTCCATGCCTCTGCTGCTTCTACTGCTTGTTGACGATTAAAATCACAATGAAGTTTTACCTGCAAAGTATTGCTAAAGCCTATTATTATAATATAACAAGATAAATAATACTAGTAGGTGGGACCCCCTTGTAGATTGGTAGATCATATCTAGTTCTTATTTAATGTTTATACTATTGTTTGACACTGCTTACATGGTTGATGAAATCTTGGTTTTATTGGTGATGGATAAGACCTATTATGTGTTGGTTCTAATTGCGACAACTGGGTGATGGATAAGGCATGTTATGTGTTTTTTCTGCTACTCTAGGCTAAAATTTTATGTTACAACGACTTATGTTATCCATTGTTATCATTGCTATCTGTTCTTGAATCCATTACTGGGACACCTGCACAAGAGACATGTTAGTAATAATATATAAGAGCAGTGGGAAAGAAATAAAATCAATGTAACAAAATGAAAAAGGAAGGAACTAGACTATGCTAATATACTACTCTACATGCATTGAAATTGAAATGATCGTTGGTAATCCTAGCTAACAATTTCATAGCTATGTGATTTATTGAGTTATGCAAATACATGGTTAGTATGCATTATCGTATAGTTGGAATGGTAAGATATGATGTGGGTGGTGCATTTGACAAGTGATAGATGCTAATTCAAATGCATGGTTTAATTGAATGGTTAATGGATTAATGGGTTGGCATGTACTAGGAAATTGAATGATTGGAAGGTGGAGGCGATGTGCATTTACTACACGTCACTCTTACTCCTTCCACTGGCCGCCACCCTAGTTGGGCTATTGTTCAACTATGTTTTGCTGTGGTTAAGCTCCTACTTTCAAGAAGAGGAAGAACCGCTCGACCAAGCTCGCGTTTTGAAGGTGCTTTTGGTTACATGTATGTCTTTTCTCCATCCATGAATCTACTTTGGTTTTGAAATAGATATTGGCTCAAGATGTATGGGTCTATGATTTCCTTAAGTTGGAAACTGTGTAAATTTGTGATATTTTTTTGGAATGAATCGTTGGTGGTTTTCATTGCGATAATGTTTGAAGTCACAATGTTATTGGTTGTTCTGAGTGTTAGGAGCCATAGAGGCTCTCTGTCATCCTTGTTGGTTTTAGTTGGAGGGTTTCATTTGGTCTAGAGTGGTTGGCTGTCTCCATGCATTTGTATCACCGTACCCAGTCTTTGGTTGTTATGGGGTTTACTAGTTTTGAAACACCTTGTGTCACCACACATTGTTTCACTTGGGTATGGGTTTTTTCATGATACCGATGGTTGCGCAGTGGGTGATATTGATTTTCTCGGCTTTGTTTTATCTCAGCGTGGTTAGTTGGTTGATTGGGAGAGCCAAGAGGGTTATACCCTGCATGTTCTAAGTATTGTTACAAGGCCAAAATGGAGCCTTCACTCCTATGTTCAGAGTCTCTCCTATCTCATGAACTATTTCCCTCTCTTCAATCTCATTGGGATATACCCTGTGTGTGCGCCGTTGGTCTCAGAGGTTTTCATCGATGAGAGGAGTCAACTCTAGTCTCCCTGTGTTGGTCCACATAGAAAACCCTTGATTTCTCAAGTACAAGTGTTGGTTGTTATGGATTGGTGGTGTATTGCCAACAATGTTCGATTTCAGGTTTGTCTCTATTGATTATGTTTTCAATGGTGTTGGTTGTGGTATTCAATCACTGTATTGGTTATTATGACAATCGAATTGATAAAATCAGTATGGTAATTTGGGAATTGGAGAATTAGATTGAATGCACAGTCACTGTCTCTTACATTGGAATTGTTGAATTGTTAACCCAACATTAGTTTACAATTGGTTAATGCACAATGATGCTTCATGCATGATGCATGGGTATGTGTGGTGTTCCTACAACATGATAGGTTGAGTTAATAATTACTGCAACTGTGTGTTTTAAATTGTCGAATGGGGATATTGAAACCGTGGTAATAATGGCATGGCCACCCACTCTATATGTTATGGATATTATATTGATTGCGTTATCAGAAAGGGTCATGGGTTTTTAGACCATATGGTTTTGTTAAATTGATCAATTTGTGAGATGAAATCGCGCATGCTATCGCTGCCATGTTGTATTGAATTGATAGCCCAACATTGTGGATGTTAGATTCAGAGTGATTGAACCTGTGCAGTCATGGAAGTGATTTTGCATTTTTTTCGAATGTCTATTTATTCCACAACATATTATGTGTTGAATGGTGATTGTTGTCTGTGAGTTTAAATGGAAAGTCAAGTTCTTTGTATTTAAAATATTGATGGTTGTTTTTGGCTGTCCGTTGCGTATTAATGAATATCATGTTTCCTAGCAGAGATAAACACAATATATGTGATAGTATAATTTCACTACAATCTAATTATTAAATGAATTAGAGGACGAGATCGGTCAAAATTTTTGTGTCTGTATTTGATGATTAAAATAATTCGTGGGCAGTGGTTGATAAGTTGGCACTGAAAAAAGTGGAAATAATTGATTGTGTATTCATTTGGAAATCGTTTTAAAACGTTAAATGGATAAATGAGAACAACATAACTCCTCTACAGGTTGTTGTGGAATGCATACTATCTTGTTTTTATGACACTGTGTTACAGAGTGATTGCGAACATTGAGCAAGTTAATGCATAGAATTGTTAAAATTTTACATAGTAGTTGTTCTTTTGGTACAATGATCATTTTGGTTGGTGTTGGATCATTTACATTGATATAGAATGATTTTATGGATTACTTAATTAATTTTATGAACAATACCCACTCTCTTTCCCTACCATTATTTCAATTTTTTCTAATTACAACCCCCTCGCCTTCCCACATCCATTTTTCAGTTCCTGTTCTTAAAATTTTATCACAGTCAAGAAGAATTCTGTATTGAAGCAGTTTGAAGTCGCAGTTTCTTGGTTGGATCACAATGATATTCTCTTTGGTTTTCATTACATTTGATTTTGTGTTGTCTTTGAGAAGTAACCATGTTTCTTTTCCCTCTCATTATATCATGTTTCGCTCAATACAAA
Organism: Picea engelmannii; assembly: GCA_009831015.1. NCBI lineage: Eukaryota > Viridiplantae > Streptophyta > Pinopsida > Pinales > Pinaceae > Picea > Picea engelmannii. The sequence continues at coordinate 141,255 of ML777915.1, forward strand.
CCCCTCGCATATCCGAGGACATTTTGTTCACCCCCTGCTCATTGACAACATTTAAATAATTTATATGGATTGGATTGCATGAGTCTGATATGTTGCTGAGCCAAAGTCTATTTCATATTTTTAAAGAGTTGTCATGTATGGTTGTTAAGGGAACTATTTTCTAATCAATTATGCATACAAGAATTAGCTTTTCCAGCAAAAGGATGAAAACCCAGGCCTGCCATGCCCCTAACAAAGGGAAAGACACTACTACTCCTTCTCCATCTTCAAATGATTCTGATAAATTGGCATCCTCCTGCATGAAATTGAGGGACGATTGCTCTCATGTGATCAACGAGATTGGGCCTAAGGGCTCCACACAGCCTAAGGAAAATTCAAAGAGTTTAAAGGGTGATAGTAGCAACAAAGGAAAGATCGCCTCACCGACTGGAAAATATGGATTTTAAGTTTTATTTATTTATCTGTTGTTGAGAACATTTGACTTCAGATTTTTGGAAAACAGGCTTTTTGGATATATTGGTAATATACTTATTTTTTGAAAATAATTTCAAATACCAATGAGATAATTTGTCAAATATGAATGTGATGATGGGATTTATAAGGAGAGGTGTTTTGTTTAATTAAATAGTTATGTTATGATTGTTGACAACTAGAGGGAGTCACAAGGGGTCCCACCTACTAGTTATTATTTATTTAAAACCCTTATCATGATTTATTACTTTTCCCCCTTAACTAAAAAGTTGGTTGAGTTTTTAGTTAACTTAACCAATGAGGTAGTTCAACTACTTCAACCAATTCGAATTTGATTAAAGGCAAAAGGAAAGTGAGGAACAAGGGGAGCATAGAAGGAGAAACATACTAAGGTTTTCTCTTTGAGTTTATGTTGAGATAGTTTAATTTTCATTCATTCCTTAATTTATCACAAGCCTAATTATTTTTTATGATAGCAGGGTCTTATTGTAGACAACAAGATTCAAGGCTGAATTACATCATTTAGACACTTGTTTTTCAGAGGTTTTGATCTATCTTTGATAGTCTTTGTAGACTTGTCTGTTTGTGAATTAGTTTTCATGATTGACAAAGGCTATTGTGCAGAGTTGAGTGGGCAACAATTTGTGGCAAGATGATCCAAATTTTAGAGTTCAGTTTTTGATTTTCTATCAGAGGTCCTTTTGTATGTTCCATCGGGGATGTCTAAGTTTGACTTTGGTCCGAACTTTTTGTATGAAATTTTGTAAAGGGAATGAATCTTTGATGAATTGGAATGAAATAAAGGATTTCTTTGTGTCTCATCTATCTTTATTATCATCTTGGTGTCTTTACTTTTGTCTCTACATTTATTTCAACAACTGATATATTCAGAAAATTATATTAAAATGAATTTTCAACAAGCTTTTAATTGTGAAAAAGACTAGCCTAAGCACTGGTAATCAATACTTGTGAGTTAGGATTTTATTTTTGATGGCTATAAACATAGGGTGATATTCCCATCTATTTTGGTTTATCCAAGAAGAATTTGAAAATGCTTGAGTAAGATCATTTCATATATTTTCCTCAACATTTATTTGGCAATCATACTGGGGAGATCTTCGTCTGGTTAATTTTTATACTTGATTTTCATCGATACATCTATTTTTTTGATATTGATTCCTTGACTGTTTTATTTCTTAGTGACTGTACGTGTTACAAGGAAACCTAATATTGAGCCCGGTCTTAAAGATCACACCAACATTGCTTTGAACCTGTTTAACACCATTTTAGACACTGCCAATACCCGTGCTGAGCTTAATCATTCATGGGAAACAATTGAACAAGATATTAGTGCTCAAGAACGTTTGGAAGATAGACGTAGACAACCTAGAAATCAACAGTAACCTTCTTGTTTATCAAGTTTTGGCATTTATTTCATGTACTTAGACTCTCGTGTTTCTAGAAGAAGAAGAGGATTATCACCTAAAATTAATCCTATTGCCAAAATAGGAAGAAGGAATGTTGTGTTATCTACCCAACAAAGTGATCTAAGGAGAACCTTGTCTGATTCGTCTAGTTCGTCTTTCTTTTCCTCATCTATCATCCACTAGATGGAATCTAGTGGTGGTTCTAGTGGCATTGGAAGTGTTTCCTCTTCTCATCCTTCATCTTCGTCAGTGATTGGTAGCTTATATAGCCACCATATCCCTGTCCAATCTACCACAAATCCCACCAAAGTCATTACAAAATATGGGCTTTTTCAGTTTGAAGAAGACGCCACAACCACACCATGGCATGTGTGTTCTCCCCTTAACCTAGCACCTTCTACTTGTCCACTTCCTAAATTCAAGGAGAATCTTCCTAAGTTCTTAGGAAATAACACTGTCACTACAAACAAACAACTGGTGGAATTTTCTAATGCCTAGCACAACATAGGAGCCAATGACAATGATACTTGCATGTGCTTATTCGTCAATTCCTTGGAAGGAAAGGCTGTGACCGATTTCTTTGACCTTCCTCCTAGGATTCTGTCTACTTGGGAGGAGTTAATCTATTAGTTTAGATCCACTTATGGGAAATCTAAAAGCCCAACCGAGAAGTTACGGGAATATAAAAATGTCACCTATAAGGATGGTGAGACCATCAAGTCCTTCAACTTGTGTTTCACTAAGCTATACAATCAAATCCATGAACTCATTCAACCTCAGAACCAATCCGCTTTCATGCATTACTATAATGCATTACCTTCCCCCTAATGTCATAGGCTTGAGGAAAAATCCATTGATAATATCGGTTCTACTCTACATACTTGTTCAGAGTATGAAGAATAGCTTGAAAGAATAGGTCTTCCCCAGGGAGAATCAGTTAGACAGAAAAACATGTCTGCCCTCTTACAACTAGTACAAGATATGGACAATCATATGATAGCATTTGAGTGAAAGGGGATTGTCTCACCTCTCACCCCTGGAACATCATCCTCTTCTGCACCCCCCTTTAGAAGTCCAATTGAGAATGATTTTCAACCTAAATCTATCTTTCCTCGAAGTTGGTGTAACTTATGTGAGGAACACCATGAATAAGCCACATGTGAGGTAAGGAAGAGTGCCAGAGATAAGATCTTTGGTAAAAGACCATAAAGTACTATCGTTGTCATAGATTTTGCAGAGCCAAAAGATGTCATGATAATCAATATTAGGAACAAAGCCTATGATCCCAAGGGAAAATTTGATCCTCCCCACAATTGTTCTAGCCCGAGCTCATCCTCACCCACTGCTACTGTTAAGGTTCCTGAAAGTCAAGGAACAACCTCTCCTCTCCCCTATTCCAAATAAAATATCTTGAATCAGTTGGCCAACATCAAAGAAGATGCAACCCTTTTGGACATGGTTTCCATCCCTGAGCAACAAAGGCATCTAAAACAATTCATGGAAGGAAAATCATCCATTGTAGCCAATCTTTCTGAAGAAGTAAACAAAGAGGATTCATTTGTAAATAAAGTAGGTGTACATAACTTTATACACCTTGTAAAAAATCCCCATTTTTATATTTCTGTAAAGATTATGGACAATATTGCCCATTGTTTCCTCATTGACGACGGTTCAGGCCCAAGTGTGATGTCAAAGATTATTATGGAAGAGCTAGGCTTGTCTTGTACAAATGAAAATTCGAGAAGCATTCTCTCCCATAATAGTCTACAACAAACAACCATATGCGAGATTAAATATGTAACCTTAGTTTTATGCGCACACCCTGAAATAAGGACAACCTTTAGTATTCAGGTAATCAATATGCCAGTAAGAAATTACTCAATTATCTTGGGAAGAGATTGGAAAGCCTTAACAGGTTGATACCTCTCACTTAACGGGACACATTTATTCGCTCCTCAGAATAGTAAGAATATTATAGTCATTAGAGAGGGAAGGATTTCACCCTACATAGAGAGTGTTCCACAACCTAATGTAAACTATATCGAAGAAGACCTAGGAGTGTATTCCATATTTGCTGAGTAGGATAATATTCCTTTGAAACAAGTCGATTTAGATGATGATATGTGGCACATGCACTTTGATGGTTCACACTCTAATGAAGGTAATGGGGATGGCATTATCTTGGTTTCTCTTGTAGGGAAAATTCATAATTTGTCTTACAGGTTGGAGTTTGCTTGTATGAACAATGTCACTAAATTTGAAGCTCTATTATTAAGCATTGAGAACGCCTATAATCTTGGTTGTGGTCACCTTTCATTTTTTGAAGATTCTAATCTTGTTGTGAACCTGGTACGTAAAATATACTCTCCCAACAACAAGCTGATGAAACGATTCACTCAAACTGTTTGGGCACTTATCTCAAACCTTTTATCTTTCAACATCACTCATGTTAAGAGGGAGTTGAATTCAATGGCTCATCGATTAGCCATCTTTGCAGCTTCTCCCAATGAACAACCTTTGCCTCACAGGCCCGATTGTTATTTTCAATCTCTATATTGTCCACATATACCTGATGATGTAGAATCTTGGTAGGGCCTCCCTAACGATGAAATTGGTTTCACTTTCATTCAATATGAACCTCCTAAGCCTAAGGAAATTATATCCATATAAGACGACAAGATTCCTAAGGGCTTGAATCCTCTTGAGAGTTCGTTTTCATTGAGTGATGTAGGTAATAAGGAGAAAAAGAGAGAAGGGGAGTCAAGAAGGAAAGTGGGTGAAACCCTCTCCTTGGATATTGGGGCACTCAAATCTTCAAAGAATGTGAAAATAAGTGTCCAATGTTCCGATAAAAAAGAAATGAAGTTGGCCAAGCTAGTTGGTATATTTCAATAGGTTCTTTCTTGGTCTTATGAGGATCTTTGTGGTTTTGATCCTGGTCTTATTCATCATGCTATCCCCATCAAAGAAGGCATGAAACTAGCTAGGTAAAAGAAAAGACCTATTAACTCTGCATTTAAGGCAACTTTTCAAAGAGAGTTGCAAAATTTCTTAAGGGATGGAATTATTTTTCCAGTCTACCCTGAATGGGTTTCCAATTGGGTACCTGTTTCGAAGACCACTGATCATATTAGAACCTGCATTAATTTTCACACTTTTAGTCAGGCTATTATGAGAAATCCCTTTCTTCCTCTCAATATGTAAATGTTTCTGCAACAGGTTGTAAGGTCACAGATGAGGCCCTTACTTGATAATTTTTTGGGTTACAGTAAAATAAATGGAAAAGGGGCAGATGTTCGCAAAACCACTCTTATCACTAATTGGGGTACCATGAATTATAAATGCTTCCTTTCTGGATTACCTGATGGAAGTACCACTTTTAAAAGACCTATACACACAACTCTTGATGAATTGACTAGTATCCATATCTACCTTGATGATCTAATCAATAAGTTAAGGGGTTGATAATTACCTTAGAGTTCCAAGTGTTATTTGTGGGTCCTTTCAAAATTGCTTTTTTCCTAGATACTAACTCTTACATTCTAAAGTAATTACATGAGCAATTGTTTTCCTACAACACTAACGATTCTCGCTTGAAAAATTACGAGGGACCAACATGAAAGGTTCTAACGTTGTTTGGATTTTCTGTATACTAGTAGTTTAGCTCTGCTTTTTTAGTTTTTTGCTATTTTCTTTTCTGCTTTACAGTAGTTTGAATTATGCTTTTTGTTTTAAAAATTTCCTACTGCTCTTGAGTTTCGATCATTTTATTGTTGCTGTTTTAAACTTGCAATTTTACTTCTGTCAAGTTTTTGTTTCCTACCATCTTTTAGTTAATTTGGTCAAAATAAGGTGTTGGATCAATTCTTCCACAATGACACTCTTGCAAAGAATTGTTAGTCAATAAAAATCAAGCTTACACAACTGTTACGATGTTTCCCCTGAAAGAACCCTTGAATTTGTTATCTACATCCACTGGTGTCTAATTTTCTTTTTTTTGGGTTATGTCTCGCCTCTGCTTTCCTTTTCTTCATCCATTTGAGAAATTAAGAGAGAAATTCCATTGTTTTTCTCCTTGAAGATAAGAGTCGATCCTGGTTGAACGATTATGCATAGAGTGGTAAAACCCCTCATACTTAACACTTTTCACGAGTGATTCCCGAATTCCCAGTAATTTTTCCATTAAATCCACTAACTCCCCCCTGTTGCATAATATTTCTGGTTATATATTCTTGACATGTTGTTCTCGGTTTGCGAAACCATGAGTTACGAGTTCTAAATCTGTTGAAAACAAATTTCCCTGTGGATTCACCAGTTTTTTGACGATTAAAATCGCAACAAGGTTTTGCCTGCAAAGTATTGCTAAATCCTATTATTATAAGCTAACAAGATAAATAATACTAGTAGGTGGGACCCCTGTGTAGATTGGGAAATCAGATCTGGTTCTTATTTCATGTTTATGCTACTATTCAACACTACTTACATGGTTGATGAAATCTTGGTTTTATTGGCGATGGATAAGGCCTATTATGTGTTGTTTCTAATTGCGACAACTAGGTGATGGATAAGGCATGTTATGTGTTTTTTCTTCTTCTCTAGGCTCAAATTTTATGTTACGATGACCTATGTTATCCATTTTTATCATTGCTATCTGTTCTTGAATCCATTACTGGGACACATGCACAAGAGACATGTTAGTAATAATATATAGGAGCAGTGGGAAAGAAATAAAAGGAATGTAACAAAATGCAAAAGGAAGGAACTAGACTATGCTATTATACTACTCTACATGCATTGAAATTGAAATGATTGTTGATAATACTAGCTAACAATTTAATAGCTATGCAATTTATTGAGTTATGCAAAGACATGGTTAATATGCATTATCGTATAGTTGGAAAGTACAATGTGATGTGGGTGGCGCGTTTGACAAGTGATATATGCTTAATTCCAATGCATGGTTTAATTGAATGGTTAATGGATTAATGGGCTGGTGTGTACTGGGAAATTGAATGAATGGAAGGTGGAGGTGACGTGCATTTACTGCACGTCACCCTTACTCCTTCCAATGGCTGCCACCCTAGTTGGGCTTTTGTTCAACTATGTTTTGATGTGGTTAGGATCCAACTTTCAAGCAGAGGAAGAACCGCTCGACCAAGCTCGCGTTTTTAAGGTGCTTTTGGTTACAGGTATGTCTTTTCGCCATCCATGAATCTACTATGGTTATGAAATAGATATTGGCTTGGGATGTATGGGTCTGTTCTTTCCTTAAGTTGGAAACTGTGTAAATTTTTGATATTTTTTTGGAATGAATCGTTGGTGGTTTTCATTGGGACAACATTTGAAGTCACAGTGTTATTGGTTGTTCTGAGTGTTAGTAGCCATAGATGCTCTCTGTCATCCTTGCTAGTTTTAGTTGGAGGGTTTCATTTGGTATAGAGTGGTTGGCTATCTCCATGCATTTGTATCACCATACCCAGTCTTTGTCTCTTGTGGGGTTTACTGGTTTTGAAACGCTTTGTGTCGCCATGCGTTGTTTCACTTGGGTATGGGTTTGTTCATGCTACTGATGGTTACAGATTGGGTGATATTTATTTTCTCGGCTTTGTTTTATCTTAGCGTGGTTAGTTGGTTGATTGAGAGAGCCAAGAGGGTTATACCATGCGTGTTCTAAGTATTGTTACAAGGCCAAAATGGATCATTCTCTCCTCTATTCAAAGTCTCTCCCATCTCGTGAACTGTTGCCCTCTCTTCAATCTCATTGGGATATACCCTATGTGTGCACCATTGGTCTCAGAGGTTTTCAATGATGAGAGGAGTTGATTCTAGTCTCCTTGTGTTGGTCCACAAAGGAAACCCTTGATTTCTCAAGTCTGAGTGTTGGTTGTTATGGATTGGTGGTGTATTTCAACAGTGTTCAATTTCGGGTTTGTATTTGTTGATTATGTCGACAATGGTTTTGGTTGTGGTATTTAGTCACTGTATTGGTTATTATGACAATTGAATTGATAAACTCAGTATGGTAATTTGGTTGATTGGAGAACTGGATTGAATGCACAATCGATGTCTCTTACATTGGAATTGTTGAATTGTTAACCCAACATTAGTTTACAATTGGTTAATGCACAATGATGCTTCATGCATGATGCATGGGTATGTGTGGAGTTTCTACAACATGATAGGTTGAGTTAATAATTACTGCAACTGTGTGTTTTAAATTTTCGAATGGGGATATTGCAATTGTGGTAATCATGGCATGGCCATCCATTGTATATGTTATGGATATTATATTGATTGCGATATCAGAAAGGGTCACAGAGTTTTAGACTATATGGTTTTGTTAAATCGATGAATTTGTGAGATTAAATCGCGCATGCTTTCGCTGCCTCGTTGTATTGAATTGATAGCCCAACATTGTGGATGTTAGATTCAAAGTGATTGAACCTGTGCAGTCATGGAAGTGCTCTTGAATTTTTGTCGAATGTCTGTGTATTCCACAACATAGTATGTGTTGAATGGTAATTGTTGTATGTGAGTTTAAATGGCAAGTCAAGTTCTTTGTATTTAAAATATTGATGGTTGTTTTTGGCTTTTCGTTGTGTATTAATGGATATCATGTTTCCTAGAAGAGATAAACATAGGATATGTGATAGTATAATTTCACTACAATCTAATTATTAAATGAATTCGAGGATGGGATTGGGCATGATTTTTGTGTCTGTATTTGATGATTGAAATAATTCGTGGGCAATGGTTCATAAGTTGGCATTGAACAAAGTGGAAATAATTGACTGTGCATTCATTTGGAAATCGTTTTAAAACATTAAATGGATAAATGAGAAGAACATAGCTCCTCTACAGGTTGTTGTGGAATGCATACTGTCTTGTTTTGATGATACTATGTTATAGATTGATTGGGAACAGTGAGCAAGTTAATGCACAAAATTGTTAAAATTTTACACAGTAGTTGTTCTTTTGGTACAATGATCATTTTGGTTGGTGTTGGATCATTTACATTGATATGGAATGATTTTATGGATTACTTAATTAATTTTATGAACAATACCCTCTCTCTTTCCCTACCATTATTTCTCTTTTCGCTAATTAAAACCCCCTCGCCTTCCCACATCCATTTTTCACTCCCTGTTCTTAAAATTTAATTACAATCAAGAAGAATTATGTATTGAAGCAGTTTGAAGTCGCAGGTTCTTGGTTGGATCACAGTGATATTGTCTTTGGTTTGCATTAAAGTTGATTGTGTGTTGTCTTTGAGTAGTAACCGTGTTTCTTTTCCCCCTCATTATATCATGTTTCGCTCAATACAAACCCCTCGCGTATCCCATGACCTTTTGTTCACCCCATGCTCATTGACAACAATTAAAAAAATTATATGGATTGGATTGCATGAGTCTGATATGTTGCTGAGCCAGATTCTATTTTATATTTTTAAACAATTGTCATGTATGGTTGTTAAGGGAACTATTTTCTAATCAATTATGCATACATGAATGAGATTTTCAAGCAAAAGGTTGAAAACTGAGGCCTACCATGCCCCTGAAAAAGGGAAAGCCACTACTGCTCCTTCCCCATCTTCAAATTATTCTAATAAATCAACATCCTCCCACATGAAATTGAGGGACAATTGCTCTCATGTGATCAACGAGATTAGGCCTAAGGGCTCCACACAGGCTAAGGAAAGTTCAGATAATTTAAAGGGTCATAGTAGCAACAAAGGAAATATCGCCTCACAGACTGGAAAATATGGATTTTAAGTTTTATTTATTTATTTGTTGTTGAGAACAATTGACTTCAGATTTTTGGATAGTAGGCTTTTTGGATATATTGGTAATATACTTATTTTTTGAAAATAATTTCAAATACTAATGAGATAATTTGTCAAATATGAATGTGATGATGGGAGTTACAAGGAGAGGTGTTTTGTTTAATTAAATAGTTATGTTATGATTGTTGACAACTAGAGGGAGTCACAAGGTGTCCCACCTACTAGTTATTATTTATTTAAAACCCTTATTATGATTTATTACTTTTCCCCGTTAACTAAAAAATTGGTTGATTTTTTAGTTAACTTGACCAATGAGGTAGTTCAACTACTTCAACCAATTCTATTTTTCTTAAAGGCAAAAGGAAATGGAGGAACAAGGGGAGCATAGAAGGAGAAACATACTAAGGTTTTCTCTTTGAGTTTATGTTGAGATAGTTCAGTTTTCATTCATTCCTTAATGTATCACAAGCCTATTATTTTTTATGATAACATGGTCTTATTTTAGACAACAAGATTCAGGGATGAATTACATCATTCAGACACTTGTTTTTCAGAGGTGTTGATCCATCTTTGATAGTCTATGTAGACTTGTTTGTTTGTGAATTAGTTTTCATGACTGACAAAGAATATTGTGTAGATTCGAATGGGAAGCAATCTATGGCAAGCTGATCTATCTTTTAGAGTTCAGTTTTTGATTTTCTGTCAGAGGTCCTTTTGTATGTTCCATCGGGGATGTCTAAGTTTTACTTTGGTTCGAAATTTCTGTATGAAATTTTGTAAAGGGAATGGCTCTTTGATGAATTGGAATGAAATAAAGGATTGATTTATGTCTCATCTGTATTTATTATCATCTTGGTGTCTTTACTTCTATCTCTAAATTTCTTTCAACAACTGATATATTTAGAAAATCATATTAAAATGAATTTTCAACAAGCTTTTAATTGTGAAAAAGACTAGCCTAAGCACTTGTAATCAATACTTGTGAGTTAGTATTTTATTTTTGATGGCTATAAACATAGGGTGATATTCCCATCTATTTTGATTTAGCCAAGAAGAATCTGAAAATGATTGAGTAAGATCATTTCATATCTTTTCCTCAACATTGCTCTATTTTCTTCTCTTACCCCGATAGCTTCTTGAGATGTCTTCTCTATTGTATCAAATTTCTCATCCATAGTCATTGCTTTGAATTTGGTCATATTAGGGTTATGCCTTATATGGAGCACTTTCTCCCAGTCCTAGGCACCCTCGGTGAAGATCTTATCTTTGAAGCTATCATGAGAATATAGCCAACATGAGGACACCTGCGACACGTGATGGAGTACCAGGCATTTTGTATCATGGTTGCTAAAACAGCTTGTGGGGAACTGATACTCAAGTTGACTCAATCCCTCTTGTTTTGCCTGCGCAATGTTTTTTACCATGTAAAATCTGATATGAAAACCATAGTGTATGAAAACCCTCTTCTTATCCTTTACCAAAGAGGCATTATAACCTTGCAGAATGGTCTGGTAACAAATTTCTCCCAAAATGAGATAGTCCAAGACATGAACGTGGAGTAGGTGTGGCCCGCCAGTAGCCCCAAACACTCTGATATAAGTGCTTGTTTCTTCAAAATACCAATGGCCCACTTTGGAAATCATATTTTTGGTTGCCACTGAAAGCCTTGGGCATTCTTTTCTAAATATAATTAAGTGCACTCGGGCTATGAACTCATCACATATCAGAGCATAAAATTTTTTGTACCTATTTTCCTAGAGAATGCTGAAATAAACATGCACGGGTAACTTAGCAACATGTTAGATTAAATTCATACATGTGAAAGCATTTCTTGCACAAATTACGTCCAACAAGTACAATGCCATGTGGAAAATTGGTGTTTCTCCATCCTTTGGTGTTAGGATTTTAGTGCTCAGTTGTTTGGAAATGATGGATCCCCAATTGAAATTTCTCCCGGATATTGCCACAGTATATGCCAAGGGAATCCATGCTTATGAAAAATTAGAGAAATATTTTCCCCCATACAATTGGTAAATTAAATCCATTAAATACATATAAGGCTCCCTGAAGTTTACTGTGCTATACCAACCATTTATCCTGTTTGTGAACTTCTTATCTTCTTTCCACCATGAGGGCAGTAACTTGCTGGTGTCATGGAACTCATAAAATATGACCACAAATTATGTATTTAGTGTTTCCTCTGGGTATCTGAGTTTATAGTAATTTTGGACCTCTACTGGAAGAAAGAGGACAACACATTCACCCTCGTTATTGACTGTACATTTTATCGTGTCCATGTGTTCAATCATGCATCCTAGGGTTTCATTGTAGGGAAAAATTGGGGTCCTTCATGCCACCATATGTAGATATGATCACCTAATGTTTGGGAAAACCTGGTCATCCAATATCCTGACGTATGGGTCACTGTGAGGTGTAAAATCTAGGTAATATTCCTGATTGATTTGGTTAAAAATATCTCCATAGTGTTGGATCATTACTTTAGATCCGATGCTCACCTCGGTGTCCCCGAACGCTAGAGGTTGGGTGAACTATTTCTTAGTGCAGTTTCAGATGACTGACTCCGTTTTTGAAATGAAATCAAGTTATCTTGCCTAAATTGGTGTTGAAATTTCATTGATCTACAATTATTTCATCTTGGGCATTCTTGGTGAGCGTCTGGTTATCAGCTTTCTCAGAGGCATCTTCCTGCACAAAAAACATAATGATAAGCTGCAAGCCAACTGCGACAAATGTTATTAGAAGAAATATCAAATGTAATCAATAAAGACCATAGTTACCTCTTGCTTGCAGGAAATGACCTGGGATTATTGGTAATTGAAGTGGTACAATGACCTGTTATCTCTTCGATGCTCTCTCTTGCTCCTTTATCTGCTTGCGAGATCAACGTTTTGCGAATGGAACACCATGCTTGGGCATAAATATCATAAATTTAAAACATACCTACATTTTCGCACTGAGTCTTAAATTTAGGAGTACGGATATGATCTATACAATATCTAACAAAATCCACACCATGCTTAGGATTAAATGCAACGCAGGCTGGCGACACATGAGTGTGTTATTTTAGAGTTCATCGACGAATTCAAATTTTGAAAGTTGGTTGGCGCACAACGTCGTGTTATTGGTTACATGAATCTCTTAATTGTTTTAACAAATCAATGACCTCATCCTTTACTTAGCTAAATGTGTCTTCTCAAATTACCTGAGCATTTTTTGCACTCCAACGAAACTAGTATGATCGATATCGGGGATAAGCAGGATCGTAGATCGGATAGGGTCGTCGATGGATAGAGATTCAAACTAAAATAAAAAATTTGGTGTTATAACAATCTGGTGGTAGTTGACGAGTGCATCGGCGTCGACAAATTATCTTTAACGTTGTTTCGTTGGTCCCCCTAAGAAAAAGTTCTGATGCTGATCCAAACCGTCATACAGTGTCGATGTGGAAGTACATACATGACATAGGAAATATCAAAATATGACATGGGTGATGATCGAACAATATGGACTATCTATGCGACATAACACATGGCAATTGATTTGACCTTTTCTGCATGAGAACATTACTTTTTGACGTCGATGATTTCCTTAGGCATATGTGTTTTGGTGTGTTGTTTCTCCCATTTTGCCGATGCCGATGATATATCGATGATCGAAGATCGACGATTGTTATTGCCTAGTTAACAATTTATCTTTTGGATTTCTCTGATGCTGACGATACATTGACAATCATTTTTAGAAAACCTTTTCGAAGACAAAAATCATTGATTGGCGTTCCCTTTCTCCCATTTTTCTGATGCCGACGGTACATCAGTGATTGACGATCGATGATTATTGTGGTTATATGGGGAATTTTTCCTTTTGGATTTTGCCGATGCTGATGATACATCGACAATCGTTTTTAATGACTTAATTTCATAGGCCATAACCGTCAATGTGTGCGTGGCTCTTTATAATTTTTTTTTAGCTCTATACACTTAATCTAATGCCACATTTACTTGGAGAAAAATTTCAATATGTTCAACAAGATTCAAACCAAATCGAATGCAATCGATAATAGAACAAAAAAATAGAAAAAACCCATTGATCCCTACACAACTGACTCTTCTTCAGAAATGACAAAGTGGTACCCATAATACAAAATTCACAAGGATGTTTAGGGTGTGTTGAGTGCTCAACAAATCCTTAGTTGACCCCATATGCCTAAAACAATTAGGAGTCACTAGTTTATCATAAAATTCAATATATATATTTTTTCTTTTTTCTTTTAGGGTAAATTTGAGTTTTTTGTAGATTGCATATCAATTTCTAGTAATAGAAACCCTAGACATCTTGGATTTTTTGCATGTGTTTAACTTGGAAAATAATCTAACTCGTAAATTGTGTTTTTTTGGTTTATAATTATGCATTTTTAGGTGGAATGGATTGGTATAATTGGCTTTTATGCTCTCTTAAAGTTTTAAATTTGGCAAGTTGCATTAACCCTAGATTTACTTATTGTTTTAGTCCTAGAAATCAATCATAAAAAATCTTTCCAAGTGGCTGAAACTTACTGCTATTCATTACTTGTCTATTGCTGTAATTTATTTATCTTTCAAGCAAGTTTTATAAAATCCTTCAATAAATTTTAGATATGGATTTTTTTGGGAGCAATTTTTATTAATAATCATCTAATAAACCCTATAAAGACAACCCTGAAAGTGAATAACCTAAATATGGAATTTAATTTGAGTAACCACCTTAATTCAACTCTCACATCATTAAAAGTTGGTGGTGATTTGGGTAGTACCCAATGATCTCTTTAATTACCCTTCTAATTTATAGTAAAATTAAATAAAATTTGTGTACATTATTTTATCAACTCGAGGTTCTGGATTACTTGCGAGTTACCATGCAACATATATGCATGATACACTTTCTTATCTTCCACTAGTTTATCTATCATGAAATCGTAGTAAGAGATTTATCTATGAACTATTAAAAATGATAAATTGAAGATCACACACACACACACACACACACACACACACACACACACACACACACACACACACAAGTATACTTGCATCAATTATATATCATATATTGAGTTCTGCATTCAATCATGAAGAAATAAATGGTGACTAGCAGTCACACATTGAACATGAGATACAATCAACCAACGAGAAAGTAAAGTAATCTAACACACGTGAGAGAAATACAATTGTAGTCTACAATTTACATGGATAAAATACAACTTACATAAACAAAATACAACACTTGTTCTATATGGAGTGGGCCCTGCCTCATCGAAAAACAGTGCTGGTGGAGCTACAACAACTATATAATTAAACTCAAGCACACATAGAAATTGCACACCAATGCTTCATGAATAGTTTGGAATTAATACAATAGTCTGTATACAAGATCATATAATTCTTTAGTCTTTTTTTTAGCTCTTTTTCTCCTTCCGCACAGAAGCAAGAGGTTCTATTTTATACAAGTTTAGAAGTATTATAATTAAATAAAATAGTATAAGAACATGCTTGAGAATCAACGATTCCCAAGCTGTTCTAACAAAAACTAACTTAAAAATAATATATTACTGATTCAATTCAAGATAGAAAGACAAACATTGATTTTGTCCCCATCATAACTAGGTAACCATTTGAATAACAAGAATGAAAAACACTGTTATGTGTTGCGTGTGTGATAAAAAATGATATATTCAATAGATCTATTTCCATAGAATTTGTGGAACCAAATCCCCATCCAATCATATCCTTCCATAGCATACCAAAAAAAAAATATTTGAAACATATGGATCCACAACACATGATCCTATAGTACGAGATCTACAACAAGGCTCGTAGGATGGGTCCACAACACATACTTGTAGGATTAGATCTATAGAAAATACCTATAGCACATGATCCACAACAGAAACTTGTAGCATGGGATTTGTAGCACTACCAAAGATAGTTACAAACACACATTTCTCCTACTTATTATTCATATAATTATTGTATTGTGAAGAAATGCAAGTAAAAAATACTGTCTTCCTAAATCAAGATCCAAGCATTAAAAATGATCAATATAGAGTAAACATGTAGGCAAAAAGAGACATGGATTATGTAAAATATGATAAAAAGATGAAAATTATAGGGCCCACCATATCCCCCCAACTGAAGATATTGCATGTCCTCATGCAATTCTATGTCCCTATATCTTATTCATTTGAGTCTGAGGGATCAGGTGGTAAGGACTCATAATGAATGATGCTCTAGTTGTAAGAGGGATGACCTTGTTCCTCTGTTGTGTAATATATCAATTTTTTGTTTATACAAACTCGTAAGTAATCTTCTTCTGCTAAATGAATGGGACTCCATAGGATGGGAAAATGAAACCTAAGACTAATCCACTTTGTGCCATGTGCCTTCAAACAATCAATGTACTTTTGAGAACGGTCCAATGTAGTCCCAAACCTTAGATGAGTAAGAGGATCCCTTTATCGCTATTCAAGATTTAACACTTCACTTTGTCTCTGAAGACACAACAAGGTTTCCAACTGATTCATTGCTATCCACTTTTCACAAGTGGAAATGGTCAAATTTTGGGCTTCTTGAAGAGAAGAAACAAATTTTGGCAGCTAAAGATTTTTATCCTTCTCCATGATTAGCATAGAAGGTCGAGGAGGATATCCTCTATCCCAAAAATATTCATTTCGCTCTATAAATTCCAAGAAAGAAAGTGCACTACTCCATTTGATCCGATTCTTCATAAATGAAACACAGGCACAAAGTTGAACATGTCCAACAAAAGGATTTGGATGCGAGTTGTCTTGTCCTCTTAACAAAGGATTGCATTGGTATAATTCACACAATAAATTTTTATCTTCCTCTTTATTTTAATAGATACAGTTATAATTCTATTATAAAGGTGGCTGCAGTAGAGATAAATCAAAAAAATATTACATATGTTCCAAAGATAAGAAGAACCTCTTGAAATGAGGAAATAAGTCCATCTTCTGACGCTCTCATAGATTTAATTTTTTGACAAAAATGATAACCTCTCTCCAGGTATATATTCGAAAAAAATAATTTAACAAAAAAACTTCTTTTCTTAGCATTGAACCTATTCTTAAATGAGATTTAGTGTGGTGTCCACCTCCTATTGGTTCTCGACCTTGGCATTCTGAACTTGCTAAGGTTGAAAGTCCTATTTAACTTCTTGGAAGGCTTGAGATCCCTTGGAGGAAGTTGGGATTTGATGAATTGGAGATTGATGAAACCAAGCTTGCTTTACCTCTCTGATTACTTGGAGGTTTGATTGAATTTGGTGGGATTGTCTAGTCACCTCTTTTAGAACGATGGCCATTTCCTAGTCCCACTTCTTCTCATTTTCCTAAATTTTCTGCACCACTTGGGAGTTTTCTTCTCTCTGAGCTTCCAATTCATGATTTTGAGCTATCAAATTGTCCTTTAGTTTCTCCATTTCAAAAAAAGAGCAGTGGCATGGGGGCTTGTTGTGCCTCCACATAATTCAAAAAGTCTTGAAATAAAGAAAATAACCTTTGCTATAGGTGATAGGGATTAATGGAAAAATAGCTCAAAGGTGGATGATCCAGATTTACGAGGGAATGAAATTAAACACAAAAATAAGATAGAAACAAATAGATACAATAATAATCAATTTCTATTAAAGACTAGAATATGCAGAAACTGTAAAAGAAAATATAGAGTGGAATGAACTCGCTATAATGGTGGTAGATTATCTCTGAGAAGAGATGTGACAACTACACACATTCACAAGAAGATGTTTACAATGAGGCTCCTAAGGACCTTTTAACATAAATCATAAATGAGAAAACCCTAAACATAAAAAACCCTAACCTTGGAAGATGAAACACCAAAAGGTTTGTGGGCCCTGATGGGGGTAGTTGATATGTCAACTTCCCTAGGGTATAACTTTTTCATACGATATTTGTTTGGGGTGCTCAATACCTCATCATAAAGGTCTAACATAGGAGTATACATTCCGAATGGAATACTGCATGACTATGAAATCTATTTGGTTATTCCATGTCTAAAAAAATGTCGTTTAGGGCCTCAAAATGACCCTAGAAGTTTGGGACCCAAAAAACTGTAGAAAATTTTCCAAAATGGAAACTGTATGTTGAGCCATTGGAATATGTGGGTGACCAAAAATGTCCACCTGGATCATTCCTCCCCCCTTAGCAAGAAGTGGTCTCCATTGCGTTGAGTGCCTCCATCAAATGGGGAAAATTTTGTTGAACTTGATTCTTGGTGAGCCACTTGCCTTGGTGCAATAACTTCCCTGCTTTGACAACTCGTTAGAGTTGGATCTTCTATTGGCAGGTACCCTTAGACTATGCGTACATGATCCAATTAATGGTTGAATTTTCCATGTATTTTGGGTTGAACTCGATAGTTTTCAGTTGCTCTGCCACCTCTGAGGTGTCTAGTAGTGGTGGAAATTATGGCTGAAGGAGGTCCACATTGAATACTAGGTGTAAGCCAAGAAAGGGGGTAATACTTAACTCAAAAGAATTGTTGCACAAGTCCATGGTGATGGTGTAAGGTACATAGTGAAGTGGTCACAACTTTTGATGGGGTCCTGTTAAGCGCTCTTTCTGCAAGTGTATCTTTTAGTCCTTGAACTTGTTCATGACTTCCCATTTTCAAAAAACTATGCTTTACCATGCTTTGTTTTCCGAGGTTTCCTATACTTATATCTTTATTGCTTTGTGGTGTGTTTTTGTTTTGTTTGAACCTTTTTTGCATGTTTTATCGGTAAGATGGAATTGAATTTTAGACAATTTGAGGGTCTTCTATCATATTTGGAGGCAAACTTTGAATTTTATCCAAAGTTTAGAAAAGAGACAAAGTCGCTACAAGAATGACACCATTCTTGTAGCGCCTGTTTTCATCATTGATTTAAACATGTTTTGTCTCAAAAATCTTGTTGAAAGTCAAAGACCGTTCAAAATATCGTGTAGAGAATCATGCATTAATGATAACTCTTGTTTAAATGATGATTTTATATGAGGGATCATTTTAATAAAAACAAGTGTACACCTATTAGTACATCCACTAAAACCGGGGATTGGTCATGATATAGAGCATCTAAAGATATAATTTTGAATTTTTTACTACCCTAACATCTTTTTGCAGCTGAGGAAACCTCTCTATACCACTTACATGTGGAGGAAAGTTCTAAAATCCATCAAACTAGAACCCTAGCGTCTACGAGTTGACATAGATCAAAGTCATATTAATGGCACCAAATAAAAGTGGTCTTGTTAATCATTTGGAACCGATAGGGAGGTGAATTGTTGGAAGCATATCCTGATATTATCCAAAAATTCATCAAAGCAGGCCGACTCAAATTTTTCTATACTTTCCAGGGATACCACAAGGAGGTTTCAATGTTGTTTGCAAAAAACTTCAATGGTTTAACAACTCATGTAGGGAATGTCTTGGTTTATTTAAAAGATCATTCAATTGGGGTAGCATGTCGCTTACCAATAGTAGGTGAGAGATGGTAGAAAAATAATCAACTGCCTGCTGGTTCCTACAATTTTTTTTTAGTCCCATAACATCATGATTTAGACTAGAGTCAAGGAATATTGAGAAAATGGTTAAATGAAGACTCTACATATGATTTAGAAATGTATGACCTACCATAATTTGATATACAGGAAATACAAAGTTCATCTAAATCTACATAAAATAAGACATTTGAAAGGTCATCTTCGAAGAAAATTATTAAAGGATCACCCTCTAATGAACACAAATATGGAATGAGGCCTAGGAAGCCCAAAATCTCCATTGATATCAACATAACTGCATATGAGGAATATTTTTGTGGATGCAAAGAAAGAATAGGGGATGCATCAACAAAGAAAAATATTGAAAAGTTTCAGGCAGTCATCAAGGAAATCAACACAAAAAATAAGCCATGTTTTAGCAAAAGCACAAATTAGGGTTTCATCTACTAAGCATAGAAAAGTACATGTTAAGAGGAGGGTTACTAGAGCCATGACAACCCAGGAGGATGTAAGAGACACACTTAACACTTTAGCAGAAGCAACACAAAGTTTCATGTGATTTCTATTAGAGTTTGAAAGGTGCTACTAAAACCTTCCTATAGCTTGCTGTTTTTTCTTGTTTTAGACACTAACTTTGGGCATATTCTTCGAGAAATTGGAGATGAATTTTAGAAAACTAGAAACAAAATTTGTCTAGAACAGACTGATTTGTAAAAACCTCTCTGAGTTTTTCAACAACTATCACGGTTTGAGAGATTCAAATAGATGTTTGAGGCCTATTTTTTTTTTCAGGATTTCACAAAAATCAGTTTCCTATTTTAGACACTAACTTTGGGCATGTTCTCCAAGAAACTGGAGACGAATTTTAAAAAACTAGAAAATGTTTTAGTCAATAACAAACTGATTTAGAAAAAAACTCTCTTAGTTTTGCAACAACTATGATAGTTGTTTGATAGATTCAAATAGATCTTTGAGGCCTATTTTTCAGGATTTCGCCAAAATCAGTTTCCTGTAAAAATGCCCAGATAGCTCATGATTATGGATTTTCAAGTATATGTCAGCTCATCAATTCGAATTGGGATTAGATATTTATAAAGATATATAAGGAGGTTTTCAGATCCATTATTTTGGATCTTGATAATAATGTATCTTTCTATATAAACCATGAAGAAAGAGGTTTAGAGAGGAGGTTTGAGTGGTGGAGAACATAATACTTTGTCTCTGATTGTAATGCTTGTAACCTATTACATTTTACAATTAATGGAAAATGATATATGATGGTTAGAATTTATCTTCTTGTATTTTATTCTTTCTTATCTGACTTAAATGTAGGTGTGTTGGAGAAAGCTATTTTGGGGAAATGCACCGAAATTTTGGGGGACATTTGGAGCACGTTCCAAAAAAAGGGAAAGCAACGTGCTGGGAATCAAGGAAAAGAAGCACACAGAACTGTTAAAGCAAGGAACTGTTGGATCGAGGACTAGCTTCACGTAGAAATTTATTATGTGGACAAACCTAATCCACTTAGGGTTAGGGTTTTGGTCATGATGTAATGGGTTTTACCCACTTTTGGTAGTAGAAATAGGCATCGTAAGATATGAGGATATTATCTTATCTTATGTTATGGAATGTTTTTGGTGCGTTTTGAGTCATAGATACTAGTTTTGAGAGCTGTGGAGCTATTATTGAGTCAATTTTGGAGATGATTCTATTTTTGAGTTGTAATTGAGGGCCAGGTCATAAGCTATGGAGATTTGTGTGACACTGGTCAACCTCACATCATACACCAAACTTATTATGTAATGCCCACAATGTAGAACCTTGATGAAGATGAATAAAGAAGAAAATATTTCCATATCTTTGTGGATGTATCTGGGGGGGGGTGAACCATGGTAAAATATTGTGTCATTTTGTGGAATGTTTCTTTTATATGATTTATGATGAATGAATGAATCTTTTAGAGTTAGAATGCAACACGCACTAAACCAATTATGTTATTTTATCACAGAATGAATGATTAATGAATGAATATGGGTATAGATGATGAATATTGAAGTAAAGAAAGAAGTATGAGTAGGTATAAAATCCCCATGAGCATCATCCCTTCCAATATTGCAGACATCTAGGTCATGCAATCACCCATAAGCCATCTCAGGTGAGACTACGTTGTGCACTCTGTGCACAATGTTTCCTTCTGGTTTCCAGAAGGGCCAATGGTTTCTAGGGTTTTTTTGTAGAACTAAGGTAGAACCCAGATCAACCCATATATCCAAAAAATAGTTTCATTGTTGGGACTTGAACCTGGGTCTCTTGGGTGAGAGCCAAGTATTCTAGTTGACTGGACTACAACGAAGAAGGCTATTTTGGGGAAATGCGCAACAATTTTGGAGGACAGTTGGAGT
Source organism: Picea engelmannii (assembly GCA_009831015.1). Lineage (NCBI taxonomy): Eukaryota > Viridiplantae > Streptophyta > Pinopsida > Pinales > Pinaceae > Picea > Picea engelmannii. The sequence goes on from ML777915.1 coordinate 162,909, forward strand.
GTGTTCTAGAAAAATGGAAATCAACGTGTCGAGAATCAGGGGAAAGAAACACGAGGAAAAGAAGAGTCAAAGAAAGGAGTGGTTGGGTCGAGGACCAACCACGCACATGAATTTACTATGTGAACAAACCTGATCCACTTAGGGTTAGGGTTTTGGTCACGATGTAATGGGTTTTACCCACTTTTTGTAGTATAAATATGCATTGTAATATATGAGGAGATTATCTTATCTTATGTTATTGTATGTTTTTGGTGAGTTTCGAGTCACATATACTAGTTTTGGGAGCCGTGGAGCTATTATTGAGTCAGTTTTGGAGACGAGTCTCTTTTTGAGTTGTAACTGAGGGTCAGGTCTCAAGCTATGGAGCTTGGTGCGACATTGGTCAGCCTCACATCATATACCAAAATTATTATGTAATGCACGCAGTGTAGAACCTTGATGAAGATGAATAAAGAAGAAGATATTGCTAGATCTTTGTGGATGTATCCCAAGGGGTGTGAACCACAATAAAATATTGTCATTTTTTGGAATGTTTCTTTTATATGATTTATGATTAATGAATGAATCTGTTAGAGTTAGAATTCAATGCACACTAGACCAATTATGTTATTTTACGGTAGAATGAATAATTAATGAATGAATATGGGTATAGAATGGAGGATCTGATGAATATTGAAGTAAAGAGAGAATTATAAGCAGGTCTAACATATCCATGAGCATCATCCCTTCCAAGATTGCAGATATTTGGTTCATGCAATCACCCATAAGCCATCTCGGGTGAGACCGTGCTTTGTAATATGTGTGTAATGTTTCCTTCTGGTTTCCAGAAGGGCCAATGGTTTCTAGGGTTTTGTTGGAGAACTAAGGTATAACCTAGGTCAACCCATATATCCAACAAATGGTTCCGTTGTCACTTGAAACTTAGAAGATCAGATTGGAAGGGACTTGTTGAAGGATGATGAAGAGAATGCAATGGTATAAAGGGATGTTCAGGCCATGGAATCCAACTAAGCAGGAGATTGAAATATGGTTGGAGACAAAACAAATCAAGTTCACACAAAAAGACAATAAAAGATTCAGGTATACACCACGCTAGTATTTGGACATGTATGTGTTTACTGGTCTGCATGAGGCATTTTTCTATTATTTTCCAGAGTTATCACAAGAGTGTATATTGAGGTTGAATGATAATCACTTGAATAATCATATCGGACTAGTAGAGTGGGCTATTGAGAATATTGTGTGGTCTGAAAGAGTCAATAATAAATTCACGTGCATAGTGGATTTCTGGTTACACAACATTGTTGTAGGTTTTATTAATGATTTTGCAGTTGATACTATGAATTCATACACAGTTGCAGAGCATGAGTTTTTGAAAGGAAAATAGAGGAAGGTACATTCGATCACTTTACACATTGATCAAGATTTTATTGGATGATAAAGGAGTGATGACAATGGAGTTAGATAACTAAATCACTCTGCACGCATGGGGAACTGGGGGAGACACTAAGGATGATCTGAGACATGCAGAGGGCTATGGAGAGAGGCCAGAAGAAGGAAGCAATGGAACCCATTATGATGGATGAGGAACAATGTTAAGCCCTAATATTGGCTCATTACCCCTTAATTGGGGCATATTAGATTAGTAATGCTATTTTATTTATGTCGGCTTAGGCCATTAGTTGTAATTTAGATTAGTAATGTTATTTTAATTATGTCGGCTTTAAGCAATTATACCTCCTAGTCTCCTATATATACCAAGGAGACATTTTCATTTTGAATCATCTTGTACTTGAACATTTAAGTGGGGTAAAAGGAGGTTGCCCCCTCGAAGAGGCTTATTATCTGATATTATCTCTTTTTCAAGGCG